>SNQJ01S0013972.1:36199-83031 GCA_010110895.2 Picea sitchensis
TTCCCGCATCCCTCTCACTCCCAATCCACCATACATTCCCTCTCCTCTCCTTCATCTCCCATACTCCCATAATTAACATTTTTCCCTAAGTTTAACTCCAAGGCTTGGTAACCAATCAAAATATGACATGTGGTGACCAATCATATTATGACAAGTGGTGAGAAATACATCATGACACATGGCATCCTATCATACTATGACACATGGGCCATGACTGGGCATTGAATGGATGTTGAATGGGCACTTACTAGGCGATGAATGAACGTTGACTGAGACATCCAAATTTTTACTAAGTCATGAATTTTCCTAAGGCATGGAAACTACACCAAAGTCTCCATAATATCCTTTATTCCACATGAAGAGTATGGAATATTTTTTATTATAAACATTAAAATCCTTTTCACCACAATGCATGTGGGATTTAAAAGGGCATATTTTGATGAAGGGCTAGGATTGATCCATGAATTTGATGGACGATTGTTGAGCAATGACCTTTAGAAGTTCATAACTCAAGATCCTGGTATCCATTTTGGGAAAACTATAACTCGTTAGAAAGATAATTCAATGAAGAAGAAAATGGAACAGGTATCAAGGGATGAATTTGGCCACAATTCTCCCAGAAAATAAAATAACAGCCCGCTCTGTTTTCATGGTTTGCTAGTAAATTTGTTTGGAACCTCAACTTCCCGAGGCTATAACTTGATATACAAAATTATGAATTTTTCTTAAGAGGACTCGTTGGAAATATGGAATGATGAATATTGATCCTATAATGGTTTCCATGGCTAATACATCACTTATAATGCTCAGAAAAGTAAAAGACAATCCACTTCTTTTCAGACAGTCAACTTGAAAATTTAGAAATAAAAGTTTATTAAACGATTTTATTTGAATATGAAATGGGTCTCACTTAGAGGAATGAGTTTCAATGACATAAATTCGTTAATAAGACTTCAATAAATCATCAATTAAATATATTCACTCCAAAAGGAAGCATGTGGAAAAATCTAGAAAGAAAAAACCCTAACTACCTTAAGAGCATTGAGAGAAGACTTTAAAAATTAAAGAGAAAGAACCATCAAGGGGTTGGAAGTCAAAAGTCTCTACAATGGTGAAGAGTTAGGAAGAAGAAAATCTCTATCTTTCCAAGATTTTGTGAATTGACCTGCTAAAAATTTTATCTCTGCACCATCTTCCTTTTAGATTATTTCCATCAAATATTCCATGAATGTATGGAAAATAGGAAGATTTGGGTCTGAGCAGTTCTTTTTATAGAAATCTCCAGTCATCTTGTAATATTTCATATCGAAAGCAGATCAATACTTGCTTGTAAAAGGTAGATATAGTTCATTTCAGTTCATGTAATTGGCATTGCAACTTTGTTGAAGTTGTTTCAGTTCTTTTGTTCCATACATTATTGAACTTTTCATATTGGAATATTGTTATAAATTTCTCATGCAAAGCACTATTTCAAGGTATTACATTAGTGATTTATCAAACTTAGTTTGAAAGTATATGATTTCAAATGTATTTTTCCAAAAGAAATACTTATTTAAATTTCTTTGAAGACCTGACTATTTTTACTTCATCTTGCAAAAGTCATAGTATATTCCAAGTTTATTTTATTTTACAAAAAAGGTAAAATGTTTGTTGAAAGGAGACTCCTAAAATATGTAGACACAAATCTTATCACACTTTACCCTTTCTTTTTTCAAATGAGATGATGTATATTTACATATTTGTATAATAATATATAAGAGTTGTACATTTTTATATACAAACTTTCTTGAAAACTCGGTAACTTTCAGAAATAACTTGTTTCTTCACTATATCTAATTTTAGGGAGTAAAATAAACTTTCATACACTTTGATAAATCCAACACTAAAAATGTAATTATCCTGGAGTTCTTGGAGACACAATGAGCGGAAAAACCATTCATGATTAATATCTTTCATAGATAACTTATTCCTTCACTATATCAAATTTCAAGGAGTAAAATAGGCTTTCATGCATTTTGATAAATCCAAGACTAAAAATATAAAGTTACGATGGTTTGGCCACTTTGAAGCTCCTGCCATTGGTCATGCCCCTTTCCTTCCCAATACAATTAGACAACTTCGTCTTTCAATTCTTTCATTGTACTGAGACAAATTTAATATTTCATTGCACTTAGACAAGTTTGGCTTTCCAGTCTTTCATTTTCTGCATTTAGTATTCTGTATTATCAAATATTCAATTATCTTATTTATCTTTTTCTCTATCTCAACAACTTTATGCAGTATTCTATATACCTCTTTCTACTTAACCAAAAGTTGATTTTCATTTTGTAGCTTCTTTAATAAGTAAATTTGAATTTAATTAAATTCATTTTATGTAATGATAAATAATTCTTAAATAATAAACAATTTTAAATATTTAAATATTTTTTATAATTATTAAAAATAAAAATTCTATATAATATTAAAAAAAAAATTATTTAAAATTATAATATATATATATTTTTTAATAAATATAAAAAAACAATAACTCATAATTAAAAATCATGAAATTGTAATTTTAATATTTTAACCATTTTGAACTTACTTTTTCTAATTTCAAAATATAACCCAATTTAAAGGTGAGTGAGTTAAAGCCAATAGCTAACTACCTCTTAACTTCAAGACTTTTAAATGCATATCTAAACTTTATATAAAATTATTTAAAAGAAACGACATTATCAACACTTTTTGAAAGTCAATGGACATGAACATCATACACTCATATTGCTTTTATCATTTCATCAAATAAAAAAAAGGAGGAATATAAGTTTTAAAAAGTATGTGTTTGTCTAAAAGAGGATAATAAGTTAAGTATGTGTTTGTCTAATTTGATTTTGGTAAACAATTTATTTGTTATTTTTCATTTTAGTTAATTAAATTTTTCAATTTTTATTTTTGTTAATTTTTATTTTTGTTAATTGAAGGTGTTTTTCTAAGAAATGATTAATTTTAATATATAAATTTACTTTTTATTATTTAAAATTCATTTTTTAATGTAAAAATGAATTCAGCACGGTGAACAATCTCTGAATACTCGATTACATAGAAATAATCAATCAAATCAATTATGTTAATCTAACAAAATTTCTTAGGATTTCAGTCAAATATCCAAAACTAAAAAAAATCATTTCATAGAACATTTACTATTTATATTTACACATTCAAAGAAATCAGTTTTTATTTACACATTCAAAGAAATCTCTAGGGTTTACACAATGATAATAATAATAATCTATTTTTAAGGTCACGGTCAAGCCAGCACACCAAATTGGTGTATGAGACCCCCTTGTTTGTGGACAAGGGACTCCCCTCCGCCCAGGGATTTGACTGGTAAGTTTGTGGACAAGGGACCCCCCTCCGCCCAGCGATTTGACTGGTAAAGTTTACGAAGATATACATACCTCTTAAGAGGAAACACATGTTCTTAACCATTAGGCCCACTCAGACTAACTATCTGTGTAAAAACATTGCGAAAATAGCCAGAAGTGGAGCCTGACATCACAGAAATGAAGTAGAATCTAACGCCCAAACAGATCTGTCGAGATATCAAAATGGTTTCACGTATACATACATAAACAGGCTTACACTTACTGCCCGGGTCCTCCACCAGTGATTGTCCTAAAATGCACAGTACTGCCACTTACACAAAAAAGATGTTGTGGCGGAGGATGGCATCCTCTACGTTCTTGGCCCAGCACTTAAATGTTTCTGTAGGGTTCTTGGTGAGAGTTTCTTTCCAAACGTTGTAAATCCGTCTTTGCTCAACCAGGGGGAGGGTTTCAGCAACGTCAATTATGCGTCTCTCCAATTTATTCCTGCCATTGAGGTTCACAGCAACGACAGAAATAGGAACCCAATTTGTAAGAAAAGAAACCCTAAATGACGTAGAAGTAACTATTTTGCCTGTGCCCAGACAATCTAGAAACCGATTAATTAGGTCAAAAAGTGGATCTAGACACAGATGTGGGTTCTTTAGACCAGAATATGGACTAACAGTACTAGAATATCCAGTACAAGAACGATTTAGTGCAACAGGAAGCTCAACATCTTTGCAAAAAAGATTGAACACTGTTTCAAACAACTCCCCATCACACCACTGAATCATATTGAGTATCCATAAAAGTGCAGAACAAGCAGTAGGGATAGCATACTTATCAGATTTAGCGCGTTCGATATTGGCACTAAACTCTTTCAGAAGTGCAGACCTGCATGTTTCTGCAAAGGATGAATTTACCTCGAAGAANACGCCCAAACAGATCTGTCGAGATATCAAAATGGTTTCACGTATACATACATAAACAGGCTTACACTTACTGCCCGGGTCCTCCACCAGTGATTGTCCTAAAATGCACAGTACTGCCACTTACACAAAAAAGATGTTGTGGCGGAGGATGGCATCCTCTACGTTCTTGGCCCAGCACTTAAATGTTTCTGTAGGGTTCTTGGTGAGAGTTTCTTTCCAAACGTTGTAAATCCGTCTTTGCTCAACCAGGGGGAGGGTTTCAGCAACGTCAATTATGCGTCTCTCCAATTTATTCCTGCCATTGAGGTTCACAGCAACGACAGAAATAGGAACCCAATTTGTAAGAAAAGAAACCCTAAATGACGTAGAAGTAACTATTTTGCCTGTGCCCAGACAATCTAGAAACCGATTAATTAGGTCAAAAAGTGGATCTAGACACAGATGTGGGTTCTTTAGACCAGAATATGGACTAACAGTACTAGAATATCCAGTACAAGAACGATTTAGTGCAACAGGAAGCTCAACATCTTTGCAAAAAAGATTGAACACTGTTTCAAACAACTCCCCATCACACCACTGAATCATATTGAGTATCCATAAAAGTGCAGAACAAGCAGTAGGGATAGCATACTTATCAGATTTAGCGCGTTCGATATTGGCACTAAACTCTTTCAGAAGTGCAGACCTGCATGTTTCTGCAAAGGATGAATTTACCTCGAAGAAACCTGCGATATATTCTTCAATATATTCGCTGTGATTGTATGAACCATTCGAAATTGTAGACAACATTTTTTGCAGAGAATGTTCCAGCATCGGTAAACCTCCATAGTCAGAGTTCCATTGGGTAATGCCGAGTCTAGTAGCTAAATCTGGCAAGATATTGATCTCCAAAGACAATAGCAGGGCTCGAAGTCTGACTTCTTGTTTAGTACTCCATCGAACAGCATTCAAATATCTCATACATTCCTCCACGCAGTTCTGAAAGAGCAGTTCAGAAGCAATTGGTAGAATAGATAGAGCTTCATCCACACTGGAGTAACGAAAGCGGTTCCCTGATTGAGAAGAATACATAAGTTGAATACATTTCAGATACATCTCGATGCTGTGAAAAGTTGTTATCTCCATTTCAATTGGCCGTCTCTCTGAAGACCATCGCTTGCATAACAAGGTCGCATAAAATTCTGATTTTTTCAGAATTTGAGAGTGCAGATAAAGAGGATTTGTTCTGTGCTCTCCTCCATCTGTACCGATTAACTGTAATTTGATGTCAGCGGTGCTCTGGTCTCCGATTTGTAAGAGCTGTTCTGCCATTGCTATAGTCGGATTGAAACCGTTTGAGAGAATACGTGAAAGCATTGGAACCCTATCCCCATTCTTGTTGCGTGCTAAAATATTTAGATCATTTTTAAATGTTTTTTCAAAAATTTTGAGTAGTGTGCTTCATGTTGCATATTTTAATAATGATGATGACAATTTTTTTTTATGTTTTTTCAAATAGTGTGTTTCATGTTACATTTTAATAATGATGATAGAGGATTGTTATTAATATTCTAAGAGGTTACAAGTTTAGAATTAGTTATGTAACTAATTTGATTATGTTGATTATTGATGTAAGTCCATAAAAATATAAATGGGAATTGAGGAAATGGTGTAATGAGAGGTGTGTGAGATGAGTGTGAGCATGTTCTAATTTCCTTGATCTAAATAATAAGATAATCAATATCTTTGCTTGGTAGATGTAGCCTAACATTTGGGTGAACCACTTAAATTGTTGTATTTTTGTTTACATTTTTATTGATTGTCTTATATGATATTTATGTTTCCACATTTACAAATTACAACAAGTGTTATCAAAGCGGATTTGAGAAGAAGACAATCAAGGGTGCCTTAATCTCCAAATTTAAGCAGGTCTCTCCTCTCAAAATTCACAGCGGCCCCTAGTACACACTTCACGCATGAGTAATTTTCCAGATCTCCGAAACCTGGATATGTCAGGAGGTGCGGCGACTCCACGGGTAATTTTCATGATTTCCGCAGTCCAGCCACACGGGAGGTGGGACGACCCCTTTGAAGAACAAAAAAAATAAAAAATATTAAAAGGTGAATTTTAAATTTTTTTTTAATAAAAGGTGAGGTTAAAAAGGTTTTTTATTAAATCTTTTATAAAATCTTGTTAAGATTAAACTATTATTCCTTTACATATTTTTTTGAAAGGTTCTTGATTATTACTAGCAGCAGTGTTTGTTTTTTATGTTTCTTCTAATGAAAAAGATGCAGAGTGCTAAGTTTGAAATTGAGAAGTTCAATGGAAAGAACAATTTCGAGATCTGGAAGGTTAAGATGCACGATCTGCTCATGCAACAAGGCGTGGTGAAGTCGCTTTTGGGAAAAACAAAGCAGCCCACGTCCATAACAAGCGAAGAATGAGATGAGATGGATGCGAGAGCACTGAGTGTCATACGCTTGTGTTTGGCCGACGATGTACTGTTCAACATTGTTACAGAGAAGACAACAACAGGTTTGTGGTCAAAGCTAGAAAGCCTGTACATGAAAAAATCCTTGACAAACAGTATCTTCCTGAAAAGGCAATTGTACAGTTTGTGCATGAAGGAAGGTATGAAGATAGCTGATCATTTGAATACTTTTAATACTCTCTTAGTTTATTTGACTAGCATGAGAGTGAAATTTGAATCTGAAGATAAGGAAATTACATTATTGTGTTCTTTCTCGTGTCATGGGATCATTTTGTTACCTCTATTAGTTTCAGTTCAACAGAAAGTATTAAGTTTGATGATATTGTTGGAGCTTTACTGTCTGAGGAAACAAGGAGGAAATCCAATTCAGAAACCTCTACATTTGAGGCGATGGTGGTCAGAGGAAGACCTAAAGAAAGAGGACATGGTCATAGGGATTTCTCTCGGTCAAAGTCAAAGGGAAGAAAGAGCAAGCTTAAGTGTTGGTTTTGTGGCAAATCTGGACACCTGAAGAAGGACTATTGAAAGCGATAGCAAGCCTCCAAAGAAGACCCCCCAAAAGAGATGAAAGAAGCAAATGCAACCGAAACAGGTTCAGGTATGACTGATGAAGTTTTATCAATTAGTATTGGTTCACGTTATGATCAACAATGGTTATTAGATTCTAGTGCTTCAAACCACATGTGTCTTCATAGACACTGGTTTATTACTTATTAGTCTATAGATGATGGAATAGTTTACATGGGAAATGATGTCTCATGTAAAGTTGTGGGAATTGGTAGCATTCAAATTAAGATGTTTGATGGAACTATTAAAATATTAACTAATGTAAGACATGTACCTGATCTTAGGAAGAACCTAATCTCTTTGGGAGTCTTAGACACGGGAGGTTATAAGAGCATTGTTCAAGGTGGAGTTATGAAGGTCTACAAAGGAATTCTACTAGTTATGAAAGAAAAGAAGGTTGGTAACCTATTTCTGTTAGAAGGGAGGACTGAATCAAATCATGCGACAATGGTATCTGAGAATGACTGTGATTTTGTTCGACTATGGCATCAATGGTTGGGCCATATGAGCAAACAAGGATTAAAGGTATTACCTGATCGCAAGTTACTTCCTAGTCTAAATTCTTTAAAGTTAGATTTCTGCAAGCACTGTATTTATGGAAAACAAAATAGGCAAAAATTTAAAACTGGAAGACATACCAGTAAGGGAATTCTTGACTATATCCATTATGATGTTTGGGGAACATCCCCTACTATTTCATATGGAGGATCATCATATTTTGTAACATTTATAGATGATTTCTGTAGGAAGGTGTGGATCTATATGTTAAAGAGTAAGGCTCATGTATTTACAGTTTTCAAGTAGTTTAGAGATTTAGTGGAAAAGAGCACAGGTAGATCCATTAAATGTTTAAGAACAGATAATGGTGGTGAATTTACGTCAATGGATTTTGATAATTATTGCAAGGAATTTGGGATCGATGGACATAAAACCACTGCCTATACTCCTCATCAAAACAAAGTTGTTGAACACATGAACATGACTCTTCTAGAGAGAGCAAGGAGTATGCTAAGTAACGCAAAATTGCAGCAGGAACTGTGGGTAAAAGCTGTATCTACAACTTGTTATCTGATGAATCGATCACCATCAACAACAATAGAATGCAAAATTCCTGAAGAGGTATGGACAGGTCATCCTTGTAATTATTCTAATCTTAAAGTTTTTGGTTGTGATGCCTATGCTCTAATTCTAAAACATCAGCACTCTAAATTAGATCCAAAATAAAAAAGGTTTATCTTTGTTGGATATTGTGATGGTATTAATGGGTACAGGTTGTGGTATCCTATTTCCCACAAGATCACCATTAACAAAGATGCAATATTTGATGAATCATCTTTCATCAAATCAAATGTAGATGTTCAAATGAAATAGGAAGAAGCACCAAAGTATCATAAAATTTAGTTTGAAACCAATGAAGGTGAACATGAACAAGTTTTAGAAGATGTTCATGAAGAGTCTCCTGAAACATAGGAATACATAGTTGATGATGATATTCAACATATTGTGGATGAGCCAGAAACTTCCCTAAGGAGGTCTACACAGGTCAGAAATCCTCCAAGAAGGTATGATGATTTTGTTTCATCAGTTTCTTTAAGTACTAATGATGATGAACCTTCGTGCTATCAGGAAGCTCTGAAGGGTTCAAACAATGATAAATGGAACGAAGCGATGAAGGATGAAGTGAAGGCATTAGAGAGGAATGCTACATGGGACCTGGTAGAACTTTCAAGAGACAGAAAAACTATAGGTTGCAAGTGGGTCTACAAGCTGAAGAAGGGTGTTGATGATAAGGTGGAAAGGTACAAAGCAAGGCTGGTTGCGAAAGGGTATTATCAGAAAGAAGGTATTGACTTTCATGAGATTTTTTCACCAGTTGTGAAGACTATTTCAATTCAAATTGTGTTAGCATTAGTTGCATTGCTTGATTTGGAGTTGGATCAACTAGATGTTAAAAGTGATTTCTTACATGGAGATTTGGATGAGGAAATTTACATGGAACAACCTGAAAGGTTCGTTCAGAATCGCAACAAGAAATTTGTTTGCAGGCTCAAGAAATCATTGTATGGTCCGATGCAGTCGCCTAGACAATGGTACAAGAAATTTGACTCTTTCATGGTGAGCCAGAAGTATACAAGGAGTGAGTATGATCATTATGTCTACTTTATGAAATTGAATAATGGCATATTCATTATCTTAGTATTGTATGTTGATGATATGCTTTTAGCAAGCAGAAGCATAACTGAGATCAACAAGTTAAAGGCTCAGATGGCTAGGACATTCGATATGAAAGATCTAGGAGCAGGAAGATAGATTTTGGGCATGGAGGTATTCAGAGACAGGAGGAATGGTAAGCTTTGGTTGTCACAACAAAAGTATGTTGAGAAGATACTTTTGAGGTTTGGTATGAACGATGTGAAACCAGTTTCAGTCCCTTTGGCTCCCCATTTTAAGTTTTCTTCATGTTTATCTCCTAGTCCAAAAGAAGAAAAGGAATATATGTCTTGAATACCATATGCTAATGCAGTAGGAAGTCTAATGTATGCAATGGTTAGTACAAGGCCAAAAATTTCACATGTAGTTGGGGTTGTCAACAGGTATATGGAAAATCCAGGTAAAGAGCACTGGGCAATAATGAAATGGGTGCTTCGGTATCTGAGGGGCACAAGTGATTACTTTATCACCTACAACAATGGTCGTGAGTTAGTCTGTGGATATGTTGATTCTGATTTTGCAGGTGATCTGGACAAGAGAAGGTCGACTTCAGGGTATGTCTTTACTCTTGCAAGTGGAGCTATTAGTTGGATGTCAAAGCTACAGAACATTGTTGCTTTATCCACTACAGAAGCAGAATATGTAGCTTCTTCACATGCTTGCAAAGAGGTAGTTTGGTTGAAAGGTTTGTTTGGTGAGTTTGGAAGGATGCAGGACAAAGTAAAGTTACTTTGCGACAGTCAAAATGCTATTCACTTGGCTAAGAGTCCAACCTATCACAGTAAAACAAAACATATACCTATCAAGTACCATTTTGTAAGATAGGTCATGGATGAAGGTGGAGTCTCTCTTGAGAAAGTGCATACAAAAGAGAACTGCACAGACATGTTCACAAAACCAGTACTGTTAGAGAATATATGATGGTGCTTGGCTTCTCTTGGCTTGCAGAAAAGGTGATGAACAAAAGAAAGAGCAAGGTATCAGGTTAATTGTTCTCAAGGTGGAGATTGTTGAATATGTCAACGAATTTCCCAGATTTAGTAGATATGAGCAGATTTAGTGGAGCCTTTTTTGTGGTAGTTTGTTCAACCAAATCTGCCAATTTGGTATGAACGCGCAAGTTTAGAATTAGTTATGTAACTAATCTAATTATGATCATTATTGATGTAAGCCCGTGAAGGCATAAAGGGGATTTGAGGAAATGGTGTAATGAGAGGTGTATGAGATGAGTGTGAGCCTGTTGTAATCTCCTTGATATGAATAATAAGACAACCGATACCTATGCTTGGTGGATGTCGCCCAACATTTAGGTGAACCATGTAAATTGTTGTGTTTCTTGTCTGCATTCTTATTGATTGTCTTATGTGATATTTGTGTTTCCGCATTTGCAAATTGCAACATATTTTGGGGATGACCTTAAAATTAGATTATTATTATTATTATTATTATTATTATCCATTAAGATTAATATTGATTTATCTACCTTGAAAAAAGCTAAGGAAGTATTTGAATTGCTTTGTAATTTTATTTTGTGTTAGAAAATATTTGAGAGAAGCATTCTTAGATCAATTTAGTTTGATGAGTTAAAAGGTTTAAATGGTTGGTATTGTAACAAAAAAATTCAAATGGATATTTGATGTGGGTTTTGAAATTGATATTTAATGTGGGTGTCAATCTAAGATAAAGTGATTTTCGACCCCCTAAGTTTTAGGGATTGTCCACTGACTTATTTCACTATGGAGCTCCTTAGTTTCTTCTTATTTTACCAATGTTGATTTTATTCTTTATGCTAGTTAAAACAAAGAGATACTTTTCATCTTTTAGATTAGGGTTCATCACCTCCTTGGAGTATCTTAATTTTTTCTTATCCTCTAATTATTTATCACACCATGTAATCTCTCTTTAAATTTAGATGAAATCATATGTACCATTATTATGCAAAGAGAGTTCTTTCTCAATACCCCAATGATTTAGCCAAGACTTGGCATCTTTATGCTAACCCTCCTTGAGCCATAAATGGTTTTGATTGGATTTTGAAGCAACCTTAGGAAGCCTCTTGTCTTCCATGCCATTTATCTTTTTATTTACATCAAGTACCTCGCCATAAACATGCTCTCAATGGGGGAAAGACTCACTTATATGAGGAAGATTGGATAGTGCACATATTGTCTTTAATTCTTAGATTATAAGTTCTTTTGGATTTTATTTATCTTTATCCGCAATTCTTTGGAGATGTTGCAACCCCAAACTTCGCAACCATATATGATAATAGAGTGACTAGAATCTCAAACAAGAGTTTCTTGTCATCCCAAAACCAACTATTTGGTGATTTACAATTATTTTCAACTCCATAATAAGCATTCAACCCTCCATTTATCATTTTCTCAATGCTATAGTTCCAGTTAAGCTTGTGATGAAGATTGATTTTGAGATATTTGTATAAATTTACTTCCTTGAAGATATTAATGTCATACATGAAGTTAGCATAAGTGCTCTTTTTGTCAAACTGGAATCATTTATGCATTCCCTAAATCATATTGTTTTTAATTAGTAAGTTAACCTTATATTATACTTGGATTTTAATTAAAAAAAAATTGGCATGGGAGATATAGATTGAAGGGTTAAAAATTTTCATGGAATGAATATATTTGGAGAGATGAACTCAAACTAGCACTTGAGTAGCTGAAAAAGAGGTATGATCAAATTTTGGGAACCAAGGAGTTATAAACAGTCCCTCACTTTTCCAAATGATCCAGAATATATTTGCAGAACGAAATGAAAACAGATTATTATCAAAAGATGCTTAACACAAAATAATAGATATATAGTAAAATTGGTTTCTATTCAATAAGGGAATAAGCTTAAACTGTAAAATGTAGCGGAAATAAGATTGCTAGAATGGTGGCAACTTATCTCTAAGAAGAGATGTGACGACTGTGCTCATTTGCAAGAAGATGATTACAATGAGGCTCTGAATGCATTTTTACAATAAACAGGAATGTCAAAAACCCTAGACATAAAAAAAACCTAACCCTAGGAGATGAAGCGCCAAAAGTCATGTGGGCCCCGTTTGGGTAAGTTAGTACATCAACTTCACGGGGTCGTAACTTTTGCATTCGATCTCCATTTTAGGCGCATGATAGCCCGCTGGAAAGGTCTATCCGAGTACTACACATTTTTCTTCTATATATCAAAGGTCATTTTGATTATGGCGAGCCCAAAAAAACATTGTTTAGGGCCTCAAAACGGCTCTGCAAGTCAGGGACCCAAAAATTAGGGAAAAAACTGAGAAACTGAAAAAATGCCAAAATGAGCCAGTTGGAATAGGTGGGAGCCCATCGACATCCATTTGGATCACCAAAACTAGGGACAATCCTCAAAAACTTTCTAACGATTAGCATGATTGTAAAAATGAATAATCAAAAACCTTTGGAACAAAGAGAGATATTTCACATTTCTTTGTCCACTTCAAGTGGATCCATTGGTGCAAAGTTGTTGTAGAAGGGAAATACCCATTAAATCAAAACATAATGACATTTTTTTCATAAATTAAATGTAGATAAGTAACTTCTAACACTAAGATATCCAACATTGAAACCTATTCAACTTGCTCCACTATATAGGCACTAGAAATAAGAGAAGGATTTGAGGTATTTAGAATGGTAAAATTGTTTTCCGTTGCAATCCCAAAAGACATAGGTTTTGAAGTTGAAGGAATTCCAAAACCAACCATTTCTCTACACAATGCAACACCAAAATTATGATTGAATATTTACCTATGCAATAGACATACAAATAATTTTGATCCTCAAGTTGTTTTCATGTGTAGATTAAATTTTGTTTAGCCACAAGAATCCCATGTGATAGCTTGAATTTCTACTTTAAAACCAACATAAAATATGCATAATGCACCAGCAAACTGAAATGGTTCCCAAAAAGGGACCTAACCATAATCTAATAGGCCACCTAGGAATTAGAGTCGACATCCAAAGAATGATGAAAATCCTTTCACTAAATAGTTGACAGGCAAGGATTTTTTCAAACACTTTGCATAAATACAATACATCAAACACTTGACTAGAATACTTACAATAGAATCCCTTACACTCATTATTGACAATGTCGACAACATTGATCCGCTACTTAGCCTTGACAACAACCTCCTCCTTGTTAGCAAACACATATCAAGAATACATTTCTACAACACTTGAGGAGGAAACACGTCTCCAAACATTTGGAATGCACAAACTTGGCATGCTTGTTTGTCAAACACTTGACCTGAACCGTTTGAAAAAGAACCTAGTGTGTAAGATTCCGTCAATGAACACCAACTTCGCTCTTTACATCGAAGTTCTTCTCAAGAAAAAGAAAACAAAATAAAAAACTAACATTGTCATTCAATTTATCCCCTATATTCCTCTTTAACAACCATTAATAGTGGTTCTCTACAACATTATTGACAAACATCCCGACACCATCCCAAACTTTGACCAAAAAAATGCAAAATAACCTCTAGATTTGTTGGTTTCAAGAACCAAAAAAAGCCATGCATATGCCCTATAAAATGGATACATGTTTGGGAACATAAGAAATCATAATCATTAAGAAACAAAATCTCAGTATGACACATCATTGAATTATTTTTACTTAAAATTAACATTAAATATTCTACTTTAATATACAATTTTTTTGAATAACACATTTTTTTAAAATGTTATATGTCAATTTGTAGAAATACAAATTAGAAATATCTTTCATACTTAATTATAAAAAAATATAAAATTATACATATCTTTTATACTAGATTGTAAAAAATACTTCTCAATACAATAACCTACAACAATCTACCTCTCTGAAAATTAAAATTAAAAATCATATATTTTTTTAAATGTTATATGTAAACTTATTACTAAATACAAAATTAGACATATCCTTCATACTCTATTATCAAAAGTACTTCTCAACACACTAACTAATAACAGTCCATCTCTATTATCAAAATTACTTCTCAACATAATAACTTATAACAATCCATCTCACTTTCAAAATTAAAAGTCAAAATACACCTCTCTCGAGATTAATTAATTGTTACCTCTTAAAAATTAAAAGTCAAAATACACCTCTCTCGAGATTAATTAATTGTTACCTCTTAAAAATTAAAAGTCAAAATTAATATATATTTTTAAATGTTATATGTAACTTTAAAAATAAAAAATAATATATATTTTAAATGTTATATGTCAACTTGTGGCTGAATAAAAAAATATAAAAAGTACCTCTCAACACAATGACCTATAACAATCTAGCTCTCTCCAAATTAAAAGTCAAAATACACCCCTCTCAAAATTAATTGTTAATGTTGTAATTTTGTTTTTGGTGGTAACTTAAATTGAAATAGTTCTTTTTTCAGAGAACTTAGATAATGATTTTTAAAATAATGAAAAAGGAAACCAATATTTTTGCTTGATATTTAATAAATTTCATTTTAAATTGATGAAATCACAAATATTAAATATTAATATTATATAATCTAGTTACATTAAAAATATTAAAAAATATTTAATTCAAAATTTCATTAAAAATAATAATTTTAATAATCTCAAATTACAATTTTAATAAAGATTACATAACTTAACTCTAATAACAACAAATAAAAAAAATACCACAATTATAAAAGGTTAGTCTAACTCTTTTACATTTTGGTTTTTTTTTGGGATTTTTTCTGTTTAATTTTGTTTGAAATTCAGAAAGAAATTGTTGAATCTGAAGATTTGAGTGATTAATTATGTATAATCAGAGGGCCCCAGGGATATTTTCACACACTCAATCCATTTCTGCTTCCAAAAATGCAATTTAAACAACAACAAAATGTGATTTTGTGATTTATATTTCCCGCTAAAAGGGTCAAAAGGACAATGCCTTATAAAACTTTTAACAATGGTTTTTTAAACCTCAAATCCCATTAGTGTGATTGGATTTCGAAGATTTCCTTATATAAAAGTGCCAAGATTCTAAATTAACAGTAGTTGATAAAAGACAAAAAAAAATACAACCATGTTAAAGGCTGATGTTGCTACCATCCCTTAATAATTTTTAAAGCTTAAATACCCTTAAACCTAAAACATTAATTTCTTAAACAACCTATCAATATTTTTATATTTTTATTATATTTTTAAACTTTGAAATGCAATTTCTATTTACACATCATTTATCATACCATATGCCACATCCACGTCTATATGTACAATCCACTACCTTGAATTTTGTTATTTAATTCGTTTATATTTTGGCTCGTGTTAACAAAAGACTTTTTCAAATAAGTCTTCTCAAGCGGTGTCTCTCATATCGGAATCACTCTATGCATTCTTAAATATTATATTATTTTTAATTATTAAGTTCACTGTACTGTATATTGTAATTCGATTTTAAATTTGATCGTTTTTACATCTAATTTAATAATTAGATTGACTTGTCACAAGTGAGATGCACATGTCGATGAAGTATTGACAATTGTCCACAATAATAAAATGAATAGTAGAGATATATCGAAGTGTTTGATAATTTAACATTTTCTCAATTTTTTTATATAAAATGAATAGTACAAATATATCGAAGTGTTTGATAATTTTAAGGGTTTTCATTTGTTTGATAATTTTAAGGGTTTTCGTTTTTTATTTTTATATTTTGTATTAGTAGGTTATCTTAATATTAATATTTTTTTAGGTTATTTATATTTATTAGAGATAGAAATTAAAATGATAATAATAAATAGCAATTTAAGGTATTTTGAATACTTTTTATGTAATATTTTAAAGCACTTAGATAGGGTGTTAGAGAGGAATTACTAGATGTGACAAGAGTTACATCACTCGCCAACACTTGGTGGCCTTGTTGTTTCTCCACTATGGCTCCATACTCAACCTTCGTCCTCTCACCATGATGAATAACTAGTATTCAATTAGCCTAGGCATGTGAGTGCCCTCTATAGTTGTCGCAGTCATTCCTCTTATATTTGTAATGAATCCTCATCATCCTTGGAATTTAGTGTCAGTAATGGTGTTGTTTGATACCATTACTCTCCCATCACCTCTCCTTTGGTTTATTCTTTTGGCTAGCTTGCATTGTAACTCTTGTTATCTAGTTTCATGCTCCATTCACCCCGAGCATGGAGTGTTTAACGCTTTTCCTTCTGTCACCTGCCCCGCTCTTCATATTGTTTGGCACCTTGCCTTTTCCTTTCTCTCCTCTGTTTTTGTTATGTGTTCTCTCTTCCCTCCAATGTTGCATGGTGACCATTGCCAACGCGATCACAGCCACAGGGGTGGTTCATTAAATCATCAAACTTAGTCAGTTGTAGTTGAAACAACTGAAGCCTATGAAGCACATATTTCATCGATCATACAGGCTAAGTTGTTATGAGATCGATGCCCGCATTTTACGTCACTTCATTGATAATGAAACAATGGATGTTGAAATTGGTTCCTGGATTCCCGACCTTGGATTCTATCGAGCTCACGCTACCCTATACACTAAGACTGTGGATCTTTACTCGCTCCTCAAGATTCTCATGGGAAAGGTTCTAGTTGAAAGAAATGAGGTACACGAGGAAATCTTCTTGCAATTAGATGAAATGCAACTCCAACTGCAACACATGGACATGAAGTTGGACAGAATGGCCAATTCCAATGTCAACGTTGTTGGACCAAGCCAAGATCACCCCCAAGCAATGGAGCCTCCTCCAAAGGTTCCCCCTGGTCTGTCTTTTTAGTTTTCTATGTTATTTCAAGTTTATTTTTGGTTGTATAGTCTCGTAGGTCTCGAGGCTTCAACCCCCCCCTTCAAACTGTACTTAGGATAACTATGGGCATAGGCTTGATAAGCTCAAAGAAACTTTGATATGTAAATAGTCTCAACTTTTGTTTTGTGTGTTCTTAAACTATCATGGACAACACAAACTGCTCTTTTGTGGCTGGTCTGGTTTCCCAATCGACAACCCAATCACCGTTTTTGTATAATTTGATCTTTTTATAGTAACAAAAGGACTCAATAATGGATAGATTACAAAAAAAAATGTAACCTAATTAATATCTTACTTTTCTTTAGGTCAGTGGAATTTAACCACCACCACCATCATCAATGAATTAAGATATTTTTTTTAAAATTATATGAATTAAAATAAAAAAAATTTGTTTCTATGCCTTATTTTTAGGTATTAGATTTCAATTAGAATCTAATCCATCTACCTTTCCTTGAAATCAAATGCCTTTACTATTTCAATTGAAAACTAATCATAAGGAAATAATAATGAATTTGATTTTGGATTGCACCTAGATTATGTGATCTCAACAACTCATATCTACAATTCTTTTGATTTTTTGACCAAATTTTAGACAAAATTGTTGGAAAAATATGACCAGAAAAAATCCAAATAATAACATGTTTATATTATGCTTTGTAAAAAGGTTATTGTCTCTAAAATTAAGTATTTATGTCGTAAGACTAATCTTAAAAAAACATAATTTAGGCGTATTCGACTTTATAATGAGCATCTTCTAGAAAGGTATAGTATTTCTCTAAAAGGAAAGTATAAAAAATATAATGGTTAACATAGAGTTTTATGCAAAAAGAGAGAGGGATTTATGTCGTATAAACAATTCCAAAGAGAGACATTTATGTCATAAAAACAATTCCAAGATATGCCTAAATTTTTTTAATTTATTTTATTTTTTTGCATAGAGGGAGGGGAAAAAACCAAGCATCAAACATATTCATAGTGCAACCAATTAACCATTATGTTAATAAAAAGAACCACTCCCTTGAAACATATTCATAGCGAAACCAATTAACCATTATGTTAATAAAAAACACTACTCTGTTGTGACTATCCAATTTTGATATATTAAATCTTATATATTATTTTAAACTACATTTTTCCACTAATATGAAATTTTCATATTAATTTTATGTATGAATTTTTTTAATAATAAACTAATTCTCAAATACACTATAGTTGTGACATAACCCTTAAAACAATGTTGGTATTGTTGATGTTTAGGTAATATAGGAAGAAGTTCTCCTAGATTAATAATTAATAATATAATTATAAAGTATTAAATAATATTAATAATATATATAATAAATAGTTATTTATTGTCTAAAGGGACGCATCCTTTCATGGATATTCACCTCTCTATATATGGCACATTCATCATTGTAATAATCAATCTATCTTATATCATCTCATGACATAAAAATTCAACATGATATCAGAACGGGACTAGAATTGACTCCGTCAAAAGGACCCATGGAAATGGAAGGGAAGCAATAGAATTATTTGTTAAAACAAGAAACAATTAGGTTAGGAGTGAAATCATCCATCGTTAACCTATCCATTGCCAAAACTCACCATAACAGACAAGACAGATACGAGGGATATCTTCTATTCATTCTCTGTATCTCTATAATAGGTTGCTATGATGCACATGTCTGGTCGAATCTCCCTTCCCTGTTTGGTATTGTCCTATTTATGTCTATGAATTATTATCCCAACAACTTAGCAGTCTGGACCATTATGGAAAATAAAAAAGCCGTCGTGGACTTGAAGTTCCATTGTACAAACACCGTCGCTTCCCCATTTCCTGGTGGCGATAAGAGTACTTGTGTGGCTGTAACAACCTAACCTACGTCATGTTGTTGTTTAGGAAATTCGATTGACTTGGGAATTAAGGATTTTTCTAAGCGAATGATCTGTTCTCTGCACAACTCAAGTTCTTGGTGGATTTTATGAATTCATAATAGATAATACGTTAACCTGGGTAGCAAGAATGGTGACCATCCATACTGCATAAATAAATTCTCTCAAAATAAAGTGACCCAAGTGGTCGTTGGCCTTGTCCTACATGATAGACATGAAATGCTCTGGTCAAGGATGAGGACGCAACCTTCTTGCAAAAAATGGGCACTAGTTGAGGGTTCAATCATCTCTCTATGTCGCGATGGGGAGGAGAAGGATGTAGAGTTATTAGTGCTTTCCAAGAACACTAAAGTCGTTGTTACAAGTAATCATTGCACTAACTCTATGCTACTCGACCTCCATGGCCTAGTTAAGAAAGTCATTGGATTTGGCGAGCATTGGTTGGTTTGGTTGGTTCTCACTAATAGAGAAGAGACATGTTTGTCTCACTAATAGAGAAAACATGTTTGTTATTGCATCAACAGAATGGGAATTGTCTCCTTGTATTTCTCGATGCATCTATTTGTTGTGTAAGGTTTTCATGGAAGTACCTATATGGAAATGTTGATATAGAAAACATTGTGTGAAAGATATTCTCTTGTGAGGACGAGAGATTCTTGATCTCACTGATATGTTTGTGAGATTCATTGGTTGAGTCTATTTTTTATAGACAAAATTAAATATTTCTCTCCCAACGCTGTGAAATTTCTAGGATCAAATTGTACAAGTTTTGTGGTTGTAGAAATGCTTGTGGGTTATCAAGGTTTCCATATGAATAACAATGGAGGAAAATACTACACTTCTATTTGAATTTAAGCATAAGCGCTAATCCATGGCATGGGTGTTGTTGGTGTTCTAGATCAACATGGGTATCTGGTTTGGATGTGATCGAGATGGACATGATAAGCAGTGACAAACCCTCAGTAGTCGAGATCACATGAATCTTGTGTCAACGTGTTGATGTGGTGGTTACCATGATATTGTGTTCTTTGGAAAGTGGAAAGGTTTTCAAGAGAGGTCAGTAAGGAGGCAAGATTATGGTGTTGAGATAACATTAGTTATTTCCAAGAGTTCTAGCCACCAATGGAGTATACAATGCTCATAGACTTAAAGGGAAGTCAGTGATGAGTTCCAAGTGGATCTACAAGATCAAGCATGCAATAGATGGAAACATCGAAAGGTACAAAGCGACGTTCATGGAAAGAGGGTTCTCCAAAAAAGAGGGAGTGGACTATGAGGAGACGTTTGCTCCAATCACTAGGTACACTTCCATCATGACCATTATTTCCATTACAACAATCATGGATTGGAGGTTATAGTAGATGGATGTAAAGAATACATTCCTCAATGGTGTGATTGAGGAAGAAGTGTACTTAAAAAAACCTCACGTCTTTAAAAAACATGGGAAGGAGTCCCATGTTTGTAGATTGAAGAAGGATTTGTACGGACTCAAGCAGGCACCTTGAGCTTAGTATTCATGAATTGATGGATATCCAATGAGTCTTGGTTTCTCCAAAAATGATGTTGCTCCAAATTTGTACTTCAAGGTTGCTAAAAGTGATCCTGTGATATTGTTGTGATATGTTGATGACTTGTTTCTTATAGGGGAAAATAATCTCATTGATCAGTGTAAAAGGGAATTGACCTTTGAGTTCGAAATGAAGGATCTTGGTTTAATGCATTACTATTTGGGAATAGAAGTATGGCAGAAGCTAGGTGAGATCTTCCTTGGTCAAGCGAAGTATGTCATCACGATCCTTCAGAGATTTGGGATGATGGACTGCAAGTCCATGACCACTTCCATGGTGACAAACTTGAAGAAACTGAGAGATTTCGAGTAAGATTTGGTGGATATTTTTATGTACCGAAATTTGATCAGATCATTGATGTATTTGGTTAATACCAAGATGGATATTTTCTTTGCGATAAACACTTTAATCCAGTTGCAGGTTGAACCAAAATATGAACTTTGGATTGCAACAAAGCATGTATTAAGATATATGCATGGCACAGTTAGTTATGGCTTGAAATATGTTTCAAACGATGATGTAAAGTTTGAGGGATATACAGATTTTGATTGGGAAGGGAGTGCATATGACATAAAGAGTACATTAGGTTGTTTCTTCAGTCTGAGTTCTTCCATGGTCTCTTGGATAAGAAAGAAGCAGACATATGTCGCACTCAACACTGCAGAAGCTAAGTATACTGCAGCTAGTTTAGCGAGTTGTGAAGCAGTGTGGCTTCATAATTTGCTCACAGGATTGTTTGATCAGGTGCAGGAACTAACCGTGATACACTATGACAATCAAAGTTGTGTGAAGCTTTCGGAAAATCCAGTTTTTCATGACAAGTCGAAGCACATCGCGATCAAGTACCACTACATCTGTGACATGGTACAGAAGGGAGCAGTGAAGCTCTAGTACATTTCTACAAATGAGCAAGTTGTTGACATCTTTACTAAGACTTTTCCTAGAGAGAAGTTTGTATACTCCGGGGATAGGATTTGAGTGGTTGAGAATGCCTCCCTTAGTGAGAGGGAGTGTTAATGTTGTAGCATCAAGGGGTAGTATTTCTCCACAAGTCAAAGTTATTGACACAATGACAGGTCAAGAGTCTTGACCAGGGACCATGTAATGTGGCTAGGAAGAATGGCCCAGGTAGCATCAAGGACCAAAGAGCACCCCCGATCAACGGTTACCTGACCATATTTCCAAGGGATACTTGGCTAAGTCGGTTGAGTAAGTGCCTTATAACATCAGGCAGGTGGTTTACCATTTAATAACATGTGATGACATGTGGGGATGGTAATTAGCTTAGGGTTTCTCCATTGTATTCCCAAATGATGACTTGGTTGATTGGTAACCCAAGGACTAGTTTTTTTTTTTAATTTGGTAAAGGGGTACCTAACCATATAGCCAAAGGGTATTTGTCTAGTGGGTGACTAGATCCTTTGCATGATGCAGATGAAGGATGTTTTCCACATGGTTCTAGAATAGAACATGAAGTGGATGGATAGATTAACATAGCAGGTTCATTCAATCTTGGGATGGAGAAATTTCCAGCAAAGGAAGTCAAGGTGAATACCTCCCTAGCAAAGAGGGAGTGTTGATGTTTCAACATCGGGCATATATTCTTTCGGGATTGGTCATAGTAATTTGACCTGTGGTGAATGGCCCATGAGTAGTCTTTAAAGGAAAAAATACTCGAGGTGCTAGTGTTCCTCCAGTGTGTGGAAACATCGGGCAGACATTCACCCATAGGGGTGTACCTATGGTGAATGGCCCTGGTGTGGTATTTTTCCTTAGTAATACTAATTTAACTAGGAATGATAAAGAATCGAGATGCTAGATACTATCTCATGCAGACCCAGAGTGAGCATGATCTTAGAGAGAGTCATTTGGATCATAGGGAGAGCCACAGAGGGAGTTTCCCCTCGGTTCAGGTGGGAGAAAGACATCTCCTAGGATTGATAAACATGTGTCATGAGTCTAGGGTGAATTTTGTATACTTCAGAGACAAGCTTGGAATGATGTAGAATGTCTCCCTTACTGAGAGGGAGTGTTGATGTTTGGGTAGCATCATGAAAACATTCTCCTAGATTAATAATTAATAATATAATTATTAAGTATTAAATAATATTACTAATATATATAATAAATAATAATAATATTAAATAGTTATGTACTGTTCAAAAGGACACATCCTTTCATGGATGGTCACCATATGTTATCTATATATGGCACATTCATCATTGTAATAATCAATCTATCTTATATCATCTCATATAAAAATTCAACAGGTATTCTATTTTAAAGCATCATAAACATTAGTTACAAACAAATACAACGTGGCATTTCCCATTTCAAACTTGGATGAAAACTGGCAAAAAAATTATAGTGAGATAATATTTAATATTCATGAGTAGCCCATGAGGAGCCCATGTGTGGAATATTTAAAACATTCATTGTTTTTTTTCCATCCATTAAACTGACTCCTCATTGAGCAGTCTTAGTAATCACATTCTTCACTTTTGTTAGTGATACATTTCAATGTTTATTAATTAACAAGGCCACTACAAGGTAATGAGTGGATGTTGTGTAGAAAATAATAATAAAAAAATGGTTTGTTATTATATTCATAAAAAACTCATCCTGTAATACAAATGGAAGTGAAAGTGTTATGTGTAAAAGTCATATAGAATTGGTTTTATTAATCTAGTCTAATTTTTGGGAGCAGGGTTGGATTTTCAAAACTAAACAACAGTTAAATTTGATGGTTTTCGCAACCTTGTAATCATTTTGACAATTTTAATGAAGAATGTTGAAATAATTTTTTAATCGTATTTGATGGGAAAATCACGCTGTCAAAAACAATTTGGCAAGGACAACACACAATGAGGGAAATAATCCTGCTAGAAATTATTGGAATTGCATATCTCAGTTGTTAAATATGCATAATCAAAATGCCTCAAGGTTTTTCAAGGCACTAAATCCATTTATGCATTAAAAAATGAAATTTAAACAATGAAAACTGCCATTTCACCCACAATTATATCAACAAATTTTGGTGATGATTACCGAAAATTATAATGTTTAGCCCCAAAGAACTATTCATTTAGACTATGCCCCAAAGAACTATTCATCTCTAGATAGTTTTCATAGATAACTTATCTCTTAACTATATCAAATTTTGAGCTAATGGGATAGGCTTTCATGCACTTTGAGGGTTTCACTACTTTGAAGGTAGTACCATTGGTTGGGTCCCTTTTTTTTCCATTGTAGTTGGATAAGTTCAGCTTCACGTATTTCATTTCTACACCTGTTTTATATTTTCATAATGTTTGGTTTTCAAATATTTTATTATCTTATTTAAATATTCAATTTCATCACTCATTTTGTTGAATTTTTTCTCTGGCTCAACAAATTTATTCAAATACTCAATTTCATCACCCTTCATGTTTAGATTTGTCTCTATCTCAACAACCTTATGCACTTTCCTATTTAGCTCTATTTTCTCAAGTATAAGTTCATTTTGTAGCTTCTTTCATAAGAAGTAGCGTGAGGATATAGTCCTTCCAAGCAGATTTCCCCATTATAAGATATTTGAGGAGAAGACATTGTACAATATTACACTCGAATAATATTTTTATTATGAAAACAAATAAAGATAAAATACATATATATAGTTGGAGTTAGATTCAACTAATTCCAAACATGGAATAAAGGTTGAGAGAATCTCTCAACAACCTCCAACAAATATCAAACCAATCTCTAAACTCAACATACTGCATTAATGGAAGCATTATCTCCAACAGTGCCCTTTAATGCTTACATTATAAAACTTACAATACTAAATCAAAAATTACAATATTAATCTTTGTCTAGTTCTTTGTCTGGATGGTATTCATTAGCACTTACACCCACTCTTCAATATCACAGTTTCCACTCTTTTCTTCACCACACTTTCAAGCTTCCCACTTGACTAATTTAAGACAAAAAAGCTTCCGACCATCATTGACATACTTGCAGGAATGATGCTTCATTATCTCCCGAAGGACAATATCGATACTGAATCATCCTATGGATACACTACCATCTGTGAAATCCTCTCAAAGAGAAAAATTCGACAATTATTAAAGAAAGTGATATGGATATTGAATATATTCAGCAGTCAATCATACAACTTGACCAAGGATGATTTTAGGGGCTGAATTTCGCTCATGGGCTAATTTTCCATGGTTTTTCCAAAAATGAAATTCGCTATTTTAAAAATTATTCACCCAAATTATATAGGATAATATTATTTTACCTTAAAAATCGCCAAAATTTTATAAAAACTATATAAAATTCTTAGAAATTTGTTTTTTTTTTTTAAATATCGCCAAAAATTTATAGTTGACATATGAAGGATTAGTAATATTTGCCAAGGTTTCTATATTTTAAAATAAATTTCCATCCTTAAAATCATCCTTGAACTTGACCTTACATGAGAGTAGCATGTAACTAATGCTCCCTTAGCACAATGGGCCACATCAGTGTATACCAAATTGATGCAGACCCCCCCTTCTCTCCTTGGGGTTGGACGACCTCCCAGTCTAGGATCGTTCAGACACTTGAGCCGAATCGACTCTTTGGGTCCCTGCTAGAACCCAATTCATTTTTCACAGATCCCTCATTCTCCAAAGTACGGGTTCTATCAAACCCTTGGGCTCTTTCTTGGCCCCTTTCAAGAAATTTAATGACGAGCGCTAACTCTCTATGCTAGGCCCCTTCTCCCATGTGACCTCGAGCTGTGTCCCGGGGCTAAACCCTGAAAGGTGCTTCAGACTTCGGGCTTCGGCCTTTTCTCAACAACCAACTCCTATTCCCTGGAACTCCCAATCGACGAGCACAACTGGTGCGAGGATCAAAAGTCCATGTCACTTCCTTATATCAGTGACCCTCAATGCTTCGGGCTTCAAAAGTATTTCCTCTCTGCTCTCCCTTTTTTTTTGGAGCACCACTTCTCTGAAATACGTGGATCTCCTCCACATGTCCTTCCAGATCTTACGGTCTAGATTCATTCCAATCTTCACGATTTTGCGAATATTTCCCTTTGCTCTACGCAAACCTTCCGAAACTCTATCTCTCGGATCTTCTGACCTTTCACCACCTATATTCTCCTGATGATGGACAATCCCACTTGGCTCCAGAACTTTGGGACTTCGGCAAGTCCTTACTCCTGTGCACACTTAGCACTTCACTGTCCGAGACTTGGACTGCTCTAATCTTCCTGCACTCCTTGCAGATGACTTTGTGCATGACAACACTAATTCTTCTGATCTTTTGCTGGCTTGAACCTTTAAGGTTCTCGTCCCTTATACGTCCTTCAAGGACTTTCTGGTGCCCACCTGGAAACTAGATGCTCTTCCTCCTTGCTTGTAAGAAGAATTTAATTTACCTTTGGCACACTCCTTGCGCTCGATTAAGCCTTCAGATGACTTCTCAGAACACTTATCTAAGTGTTGGCCTAGTGCACTCCTTGCACAGGTCTTCCTCTTGTTTCCTGAAATCCTTCAGGTTTACCAAGGAAACTCCTACATCTACTCGATGCAGACTTGCAAAGCTTCTCTCCCTTAGAGTGTTAAGTAACTGTGGGTTTTCCTCACATTCTCCAACACTTCAGAGCATGTTGGTTTTGTGCACACTTGCACCTGCTCAATGCCTTCCTGGCAGAGTTCTACAGAGTGTTCAACAACTCTGTGCTATGCTTACTCATGCGCATATTTTCCTCCAAGGGATTCAAACAACCTTGAGGTTCTCCCCGAGTCTGTAAACTATTCTAGCGTGCCCACCTAGCACATTCTCCTCTAAAATTGAAAGAGTTCAGCTACGCACTCCTTGTGTTGGTGCACAAAGTTTCAACACTATGTCGCACACTCCTTGCACTTAACCTAAAGAACCCAAAACAACTCGACAAACTCTCAAACAGATAGTGAATTCTACCCTTACCCCTGCAGATGAAATCTATTATACATCTACATCATATGCATACATAACACACATATAACATTCATCAAATACATAACCGCACATAAAACTCATAGGAAGGAAAAACAACTTCTTTTGTATTAATCTGAATGTTAATTATAGTGTATGAGCTTAGACTGCAACTGAGTCTCAGATCTCGACTCTCCCCTTGGCTTACAATGTTTTTCAATTGATCTCCAACAACCTCTACTGGGCATACAATACAAATAGTTATACTAGAGGGGCTCGATGAGCTTTCCCTCCAAGCTACACTAGTGGTGTCTAATCACCATTCAAAACACCTATCTACTGAGGCATATTACAATGAGTGGAAATCTAGTCCGAAATAGATCTAGATCCCTCCTACCATCAACCACTTAAGGAGACCTCATCTACAACATGTGCGAAAGCACGACCTCGCTCTTCCAGCCTGAAAACACTTAATTTCTTTAATTACATTTAAATTTTGAGGCAAAAATGAGAGGGATGACACCTCTCCCCTCCTTGAATGCACACTAACGAGATAGATAGTTGGCGCGTGATAAGGTGGAGCGATGATATTGGATCATACTCCACTGCTATGAGAAATTCATGAGCTCCTCGCTCCGTTGTTGAAATCCTCATGGATCCCAAAACTTATTTTGGAGTTGTCCTCCTGCTCCTCTTCTTTACTGTTGCTGCTACATCCCCGCTACTCGTGCAAGTCCTCCTTTGTTCATCTTCTCCTCGCTAAAAACTTATTTTGCTGACTTCATCATCAACTCCCTTATATCCTCTATGGATTCTTCCAGCTACTCTGATGGTTGGCTTTCCTTATGCAGTCTACTCATCTGCAATTCCTTATGTCGTTCAATGGGTAGACTAACCTGGTCCCCCATGCTACCTTTATCTCCTATGGTGTTGGCTAGCCATTTTGCTGCAAACTCCGATTCTGCAGATTCCTTACTAAGTTGTTGCTTAGCTTCTTCCTCTACCAACTTGGCTTCTGTTAGTTCTTCTGCTGGTATATCTCCAGCTTCCTCCAGCTACTCCTCATGCTGCCACGTTTCCTCTAGCATGGCTATCTCGTGGCAGCCATCTTATGGTTCTGGATTGTCGAACCAATCCTCCAACATCTTCAACTTTGTCTCCCATTGAGTGAGAAACTCAACTGTGTGCTCATCTTTTTCTGATGGGGCATACTTCAGTATCTGCTCCTCCTACTCTATGACATTCTTTGTTGGTTGTCCTTCTACTACTACATCTACAACACATATGTTATCCGCTCCTTGGCTACTTGGAAAGAATATTTTGATTCCTCCAATAATCAGAATGATCGTCTGATCCTCCTCTTATGTGACAAAAGTATTTAACTTCTCATCATCTCCATTCACATGGCTTGTAATTCCACATGAATCTTCATATGGATGAGGCCTTTCTTCTGCCTCCTTTCCATCTGTCAACACCCCTTGTTGACATGAACTCTCAACTGAGCTCATCTCTTCTCCCTTTCCCACCTATAAAATTGGGATGTCTCCTTTGCCCTCCTGGAAGTTTGTGAGATCAACTGATCCCTTCTCATTTCCCACCAGGAAATATATGAAACCTCTCCCAAATCTCTTTCCCTCATCATTGAGGTTTTTAGCATGCCTCAGCCACATTTTTAACACTTGTTTCTACCTTCTGGCCAACAACTTATGAACAGGCCACCTGGCTGTCCTTTTCAAAGGACATTCATACCTCCAACGTACCTTTCCCCCCTATTGCATCTTCAATGCTAGCTTCTCCATTTCTGCTCAAATTTCACTGAGCTCCTTGTCCAATTCCACTTTGCTCTTCTGCGGGCAGTCTTCTCTTCAACCGTACTTATGGAATTCAGTAGCAATCTTTCTTCACTCTCAGCCCACCTGGTTGTCTACCATCTATTGCATGCCTTGCAACAATCTCTATAGAGCATCACACTTTGTCTCCCTTCACCTTCTATCTACAGGAGAATTTATGATACCACTTGATGATATCATCTTACTTCTTTGTCTCCTCTACCTGAAAACAAATTCAGGCTCTGACACCACTTGATGGTATCAGAGTACCTCCTCTGACCTACATAAATTAAAATATGTGGCTCTGATACAACTTGATTGTATGACATTACCTCCTCTGACCTACCGAAATTAAAATTTGTGGCTCTGATAACGGTACCGCCAGTGCGGACCCCCTTCTCTCCTCGGATTCATGACCTCCCCCCCCCCCTTCTCTCCTCGAGGATTCATGACCTCCTGGTCTAGGATCGTTCAGAAACTTGAGTCGAATCAACTCTTCAGGTCCCTGTTGGAACCCAATTCAATTTTCACAGGTCCCTCTTTCTTCAAAGTGCAGGTTCTATCAAACCCGTGTGCTCTTTCTTGGTCCCTTTGAAGAAATTTAATGATGGGCGCTAAATCTCTATGCTAGGCTCCTTCTTCCATGTGACCTTGGGCTATGACCCGAGGCTAAACCCTGAAAGGTGCTTCGGACTTCGGGCTTCGACATTTTCTCAACAACCAACTCCAATTCCCTCAAACTCTAAATCGACGGGCACAACTGGTGTGAGGATCAACAGTCCCTGTCACTTCGTTAGATCAACAACCCTCAATACTTCGGGATTCAGAAGACTTTCCACTCTGTTGTCCCCTTTTTTCCAGAGCACCACTTCTCCGAAATATGTGGATCTCCTCCACGTGTCCTTCTGGATCTCACAGTCTAGATTCACTCCGCTCTTCGCGACTTTGCAAAGATTTCCCTTTGCTATACATAAATCTTCCAGAACTCTATCTCCCAGATCTTCTGACCTTTCACAACCTATCTTCTCCTGATGATGGATGGTCCCACTTGGCTTCGAAACTTCGGGACTTTGGAAAGTCCTTACTCCTATGCACACTCAACACTTCACTATCCGAGACTTGGACTGCTCTCAGCCTCCTGCACTCCTTGCAGATGACTCTGTGCGCGACGATGCTAATTCTTGTGAGATTTTGTTGGATTGAAACTTTAAGGTTCTTGGCCCTTTTGCGTCCTTCAAGGACTTTCTGGTGCCCACATGGAAACTCGATGCTCTTCCTCCTTGCTCGTAAGATGAATTGACTTTTCCTTTGGCGCACTCCTTGTGCTCGATTAAACCTTCATACGACTTCTCGCAACACTTATCTAAGTGTTGGTCTAGTGCACTCCTTGCATAGCTCTTCCTCTTGTTTGTTGAAATCCTTCAGGTTTACTAAGGAAAATCCTACATCCACTCGATACACACTTACAGAGCTTCTCTCCCTCAGAGTGTTCAGTAACTCTGGGTTTTCCTCACATTCTCTAACACTTTAGAGCATGTTGGTCTTGTTCACACTTTTACCTGCTCAATTCCCTCCTGGCAGAGTTCTATAGAGTGTTCAAAAAATCTGTGCTACGCTTACTCCTGCATAGATTTTCCTCCAAGGTATTCGGAAACCTTGAGGTTCTCCCTGAGTTTGTAAACTATTCTGGCGTGCCCACCTAGCATATTCTCCTCTGAACTCAAAAGAGTTCAGATACGTACTCCTTGTGTTGGCTGACAGAGTTTCAACACTCTGTCACACACTACTTGTGCTTAGCCTAAAGAACACAAAACAACTTGACAAACTCTCAAACAGATAGTGAATTCTACTCTTACCCCTTCAGATGAAATCTATCATACATCTACATCATATGCATACATAACACACAGATAACATTCATCGGACACATAACCGCATAGAAAACTCATAGGCAGGAAAAACTGCTTCTTTTGTATTAATCTAAATGTTAATTACAGTGTATGAGCTTAGACTGCAACTGAGTCTCGACTCTCAACTCTCCTCTTGGCTGACAATGTTTTTCAATTGATCTCCAACAACCTCTACTGGGCATACAATACAAAGATTTATACAAGAGGGGCTCGACGAGATTTCCCTCCAAGCTACACTAGTGGTGTCTAATTACCATTCAAAACACCTATCTACTGAGGCAGATTACAATGAGTGGAAATCTAGTCTGAATCGGATCTAGATCCCTCTTACCGTCAGCCACTTAAGGAAACCTCATCTAGCGCCTGTGCGAAAGCACGACTTGGCTCTTCCATCTTGACAACACTTAATTGCTTTAATTAAATTTAAATCCGAGGGGAAAATGAGAGGGTTGATGCCTCTCCCCTCCTTGAATGTGCACCAACAAGATATATAGGTGGCGCTGCTGAGGTGGAGAGATGCTCCTGCATCAAAAAAATAATTGGTTTGTTCTTTGTGGTTCTGCATCATTTGATTTTTTCACACTACACTCGAACAATAGCACACTACAACATAAAATAGCAAACCCACAATTCGACATGAATAAACACACAAAAACAAATTAATTCCCTTTTACTTTTAAAACAATTTGAGAGGTGGTTCCGATGGTTCCTCATCACTATCCAAGTTGGAAAAGTTTGTAGTTTCTTTTCCATTTAGAAGATACTTTTCACAAATTCTACAATTCCAGGTAGTATGTTCATATTTGTGACAGTAGAAGCATTGCTGGACCAGATGAGAATTGACAGTTCCCATCTCATTATTTTCTTTGTAGAAAGAGACAAAGGAATTGCATCCTAGACAACGATACAGAGGATCTCAAGCGCTGAATCAACGTGAGATGTAGGAAGTTGCAATGCACGAGAGATAACCATCACTCCTCATAGGTTTTTCACTCTAATCACCAACGAATCTGAGCGAAAAGAGTCTACACGGCTGGATATGATTAGAGTGATGGATCATGGTGCCTTTAGAGTGCCGAGCACAGAGAGAATTTTCTAATGCTTTGGTTGCACTCACCTTTTCTTTGACTCTCCTCACGCAGTTAAACAACCCCATCTACCTTTCAAATTTCCCCACATAAAAATGAATAGTGTGACTTTGCTATTCTAGAGACAAACGACTTGAAAACTGAATAGCATGACTCTGCTATTCTCCAGACATGTGTCTCTTCTCGACTGGTGCGAGATTTATTTCAATGACAATGATGTCTTAATGAAACAACAGGTCCTCCACACAGTGCCCTTAATGCTTCTTTGTTTACACTTAGAAACTCACACACAAAATAAACAGTCACTCTTATATACACTAATCTACTTATTTACAAATAATCGAGTATCATAGCTCACACATCTTCTTGGCCCTCCCGTGAGGGAGTTAAGCCAGTACCAGCTATGATACCATATATGAGATTTGAGGAGTAGACATTGTATAATATTACACTAGAATAATATTTCTATTAGGTAAACAAATCAAGATACAATACATATATATAGTTGGAGTCAGATTCAACTAATTCCAAACATGGAATAGAGGTTAAGAGAATCTCTCCATAACCTCCAACAAATCTCAAACCAATATTTAAACTCAACATATTACATTAATGGAAACATTATCTCCAACATCCACAGACATCTGAATCGATTTAAACTAATCCATTTCCCATAAGAAAATCTCCAATCAGGAATATTGATTTTCATTAAGCCGAACTTAATAAAAATTACAGTCCCCTCTATTGATTCTAATCGGATTTAGATCTCTCAACTACACTGGATCAGGTTTAATCATAAGGACAATAGTAATGGAGAGAGCTTTACTTCCCTTGTTGGTGGCTTAATGAAAATTGCAGTCCCTTTATTGCTCATAATCAGATTTGGAAATCTCAACTAAACTGGATCAGGTTTAATCACAATAAGAATAGTAATGGAGAGCGCTTTACTTCCCTTGTTGGTGATTTGATTAATACATGTTTTTGACGTGTAGTATTTGATAAACAACTCAACCCCCTGCATTTTAATCTTGATTTAGGATTCTTTAACCTCATCAATGCCGAATCATCCACATGCATTCCACTTTCTACATTGCATTTACCTTGCGCAATGGGATGGGATTTCCCATAGGGTGTTTAGAGCTTCCCATCCCAACGCTAGTACTCAACATAACCTATGTATATGGCTTTATCGAAAATGTTTTCCATTGGTTCATTATTGAGTTCTTGGGAGGCATGAATGTCACATCATATACGTCATATCTTGAGAATGCACCAGCTACATTTACTTGAGAAATGAGAGGTGAAGCTACATATCCCTAAAAAAAATAAGTATATCATCATTAATCTTATCTATAGTGCAGGGATTTTTAATCCAAGATGGTCCATGCTCATTCATAGCATGGAGATTAAACAACTGGGAGAACCTATGAGAAGAGAATGGGAAATCTTGGTACTTTTCCTTCAACTATGCATATATCTACATTCATAGCATGGAGATTAAACAACTGGGAGAACCTATGAGAAGAGAATGGGAAATCTTGGTACTTTTCCTTCAACTATGCATATATCTACATTCATGGAAGTTTATTATATAGAAAACTATACATTCTCTATATTGAGGCAATATAACCCAAGGGATATTGAGTGAGGTTCAATAATATATAGAGAGGTAGATAGGAATTGACTCCATGATCTCATAATTCATAGAACACAACCATTCTAACTAACCCACAAATACACTCAACTCAATTACAAGTTAATGTGGAAAATTGAATATAAATTCATTTGAACTTGTAATGTTATTGATTTATCTTCAAATTTTTCTCTAAAATGGAATATTGAAAGAAAAAAATGGTTTCATTTTGAATCAATTTATTATCAGTTTATGCCAACCATTATTTAGGTTCGATTGTGGCTTTCAAGGAAACAATCAAAATAGATGTTGCAGTGCTTCAATTTTAAGTTAAATAGATAAATTCATTATCAAGTTTGAGACTCCTTGCCTATAAAAGTTTTTGGTGCATAGATTTGAATTCATGCATAAATTTGAATTAGAACATCACATGTCAACATCTTGAAGATGCTTATATCAATACCAAAATTGCATTAGCTTATGTTCCTAAAACACACATTGTAGGTAAAGTGGTGGGCAATTAGTTATCAAAATTACTTGAAATATATTCATAATAGCAATAAAAATTATACTAAAACCAACAAATAATCACAATGTCTTGTTATAATGTAAGGCTACCAAATTCTTTGAAATAAATTGTCAACCAACTATGATTTATTCTATAAAATAAATCGCAAATAAAATTGAAAGGAGATGTGTTAAATAAACTTATGAAATTAGAATGTTGTATGTTAAATTATTTATGGAGTTTGACATTAACTAAATCAGAATGGTGTATGTTAAATTATTTATAAAAATTGTAATAATTATGTAAAAGAAAGATAAAATTAATGAATTTTGAGTGCCAACAACTTAAAAATTCATGAGCATTCTTGTTTTTCTTATGTCATCTAAGCTAAGACCATCACACATAATCAATAAAACTTACTAGTTATAAAGGTTAACATATTATTATATAGTGAAAAGCTTCTAATCAAATATAAGTTGAAGTAATCATCCACATATGAAAGTGTTATTAATTTTTTTTTATATTTCACATGATTAGATAACCATTCAATAAATTTTAATAATGTAACTTTATTCATAACCATATGAATAACCACCATACAATTATTTCCTCCTCTTGAATGAGTCTATTTTGTGTAGATTTTGTAATTGTTATTTTTTTATACTATTTATGGATTGTGTGTGTGTTTGTAAAATAAGTTATGCACAATTTTGATTAACTCATATATATGGAAGGAAAATGAAAAACTATAGATTATTGGAATTACTAATAAACAAAATATTTAATAACGAAGAAAGAGATCAATGATTGGTCAGTGATAAATTTCTAAACGATGATAACCACGATTATAATTGAATTTACAAACAGCTGGGACCAAACCTTTAATATATATTGTTAACATGTCCAATAATTAAAAATCAAAACATATAAAAGTTGAGTAATCCACTTCACACGGTATACATGCATATGTATTGGACCATATTATTGTTAAAGAGATCGCAAAATGTGGGAGGGAGAATGAAACGATGGAACTTCGTTCATGGATGGTCTACCAGGAGAGTTATAGAGATAGTCTGGTTGGGATATAGATGGCCAAAATCCTAAAATAGATTAGGAGATAACACATGTGGAGATGGAAAAAAGAGGCTAAGCATGAAAGGAGGCATCAAACCAGAGTGAATACTCAAATATAAAAAAGATTGCAGAGTGGAATGTTGATAACTGTAAATTTTGTTATAAATTTGGTTGTACAAGATTGTTCAAAAACAAATATGTAGCAACATTGCACTTCACATCCAATATATGGCATTACATGGATTTATCCCACTCACATGAATTTAATTACCTCAATAAATAGATGTCGTAGTTATCTAAGATTAGAACTTCAAACTTAAACATTATCTATTTTTAGAAAAAAAAATTGCATTGTGTATGTGTTACATGATTGAAAAAATTGCATTCAAACAGAGCGAGACCAAAATACATCAAATTGGTCAACCAATCAAATATGTGATAAAAGTAATTTAAATATTATGAAAAAATAATTATTTTTCTAAACATATGTACAACATTGAATAACAATAAAAATATTTGTAATCAAAGGAAAACTAATGGATGGTCAACATGAATTGAATGTTATAGTTTTGATCTTCTAATAAATCTTACAGATAAACTTCTTAATCATTTGAGATATAAAATGTGATTTTAAAATACGACATAAGATATGATTTTAAAATAAAAAATAGTATGGTTTTAGTTAAAATTAATAACAATAATGATTTGAAATAAAACATAGGATATGATTTTAATATAAAAAATATTATGATTTTAGTTGAAATTAGTAACACTATAAAATATAGAAAGTACATAATAGTATAATACGAATCAATGTGATTTTAGAATAAAACATAAGATGTGATTTTAAAATAAAAAAAAATATTGTAATTTTAATAGAAGTTAATAACACTATAAAAACAAAGTGGTGATGTCCCTATAGATATGCCTTTTGCATGCCCGATGATAAAACTGCAGAAACTTATGTTTTGTTTAAAAAAATATGTAATGTGTTTAATCTACTAAAGTATGACATGTGACACATTTCATTTCCTCCCAAAGGATAAAAGATTATGCAAAACTCAATTGGAAACCATACATGTTGTCGAGTACAACAATGTTGTCTGCATTCTTGAATTCTATTTTCTGATTTGGGGTTGAAAAGCTCATTCTTGGCAACCATACAAACGAATTCATTCCTACTGCATTGGAATTGGAGAATTGAATGCCACATGCGATCCATTGCTTTAGCATTTTGAGTCGTGAGTTGTAGATTGACATATTCAAGTAACCAAGAAATCCAAATATGTTGTGTCCAATCTACACGTAAAGAAATTAATTATAGGAAGTCCAAAATCAAATATCACATAACTGAAAGCATTGAGCTTAAATTGAAGCTACAATGAAATATATCATTAATATTGATGTTGATTAAAATGTTTAATAATAAACATTGCTTAGAAGCTTAACACAAATTTCCTGTTAGATAAATGCATAATATTTAATTAACATAGACAAGTTGTTTGGTTAGCATAATGTTATTCGAAAGATGAATTTTCATCTAACATTGTTCTAACTATACTAAACATATCCATATGCTTAATATTCGAGTGGAATGGTCATTTTCTTTTTGAAGACAACTTTTTGTATTGAGGAGCATGTCATCCACAAGTAAAGAGCAATTGAATGCAACTAGTTGTTGATGTTTTGGGCAGCATTAGGCATACATTCTCCTCATATTGGCCATGTGACTTGGCTAAGGAGAATGGCCCAGGCATAGTATTTATCCTTGATCACTTTACTTGAAAAATGTCGACAAAGACTTGATGCACATATGCATCGGGCAAATATTCTCTTCATATGGCCATGTGACTTGGCTAAGGACAATGGCCCAGGGCGTTGATGTTCTCCATGTATTAGCATCAAGACGAAATTCTCCTCATATGGCCATATGACTTGGATAAGGATAATATCCTAGGTGTAGTCTCTATCCTTGATCATATGACTTGACAAGCACTACCAAAGACTCGATCAACTAGGTGCATGCCAAAGAAGATTACATCAACCAGGCTCAAGGACAACCTTTAAAGAAAAGAAGAAGTGTAAAGAAGACAATATGATGCCCATATGATCATTAAAGAATCATTAGGAAGCAATTGAAGACCCAAGAAGAGAATTCGACCTTCACAAATAAAAGACAAAAAACAATAAAGTAAAATTGAAGACCCAGGAAGAGAGGTTAACCCCACATGAAAAAGACAGGTGACTTGAAAAATATAAATAAATCTTCATTTCATTTCATTTGACACACTCACTAACTCATATCTCACTCAATAAAGAAGGCGCAAGTTTCAAGGAGGTCTTATTTGGGGTAAAATTCGTTGCAACTTGAAGTTCTTGGTAGTTTATCTTATGTGATACCTCTTGGGAGCTGTGTTAGGATTGGGAGGTGACACTTTGATATCTCTTGGTCTATTTTTATGGTGATAAACTTGTAAAACCTTGAATTGATTATTTTATAAGAAAGGTTGATGGGTTTTCTCCCAAGGTTGGGTTTCCTAGGATAAATTCTTTTGTTCATGTGTCTACTATGCATGGTTAATATTTCTAGATCTTGTTATTTCTGTCACACTGTAATAATTGAGATTTTTAGAGTATAGTTATTCTATGATAACTGTGGAATGAAATGAAATTTTTCATTGAAATTATAAAACAATAACTATCAGATCATTGCATAGTCACAACATTAGATCTTATCTGAAAATTATAAAATAGCCATTGCACAGTCACATAACTAGATCTTATCTGAAAAATGTTGGGAACTTTTCTTGAAGGGTTGGGGATAATTCTTTCATAGACTAACTCTCCCTAACCCAGCGCACCTGCTGGTGCTCCCATATTTCCAAAACGTCAAGGAAGAATTTTGGTCAAATTCAAATTCAAAGGTTGACTTTTGGTCAAAGTCAAAACATCTGGTCAAAATCAAAAGTCAAATATTGTGTCCAATTTCATAATAGAAAACACTTATTGTTGTTCTCATTATTATTCCGGGTAGGTTACCATGAAGACAAAGAAATAGTGTTCCCTTGTCTCCACTTTTACAGACATTATTACAGATAGTAGTGATACTTGGTTGGTTGACAGTGTTGCTTCTAGGCACATGAAAGGATACCAAAATTCTCTCAAAATTTTGACACAGAAGAACTCATCATTACAAGTGGAACATGGATACAATTCCAAGTATGCGGTAAAAGGAGTTGGAACCACATCATTCCAACTAGAATATGGAAGCAATTGAATACCCAAGAAGATAATTCAACCTTCACAAGTAAAAGACAGAAAAAAATAAAATAAAATTGAAGACCCAAGAAGAGAGGTTAACCCCACATGAAAAATACATGTGACTTGAAAAATATAAATAAAGCTTCATTTCATTTCATTTGACACACTCACTAACTCATATCTCACTCAAGAAAGAAGGCACATGTTTCAAGGAGGTCTTATTTGGGGTAAAATTCGCTGCAACTTGAAGTTCTTGGTATTTTATCTTATGCGCTACCTCTTGGGAGATGTGCTAGGATTGGGAGTGACACTTTGATATCTCTTGGTCTATTTTTATGGTGATAAACTTGTAAACTCTTGAATTGATTATTTTATAAGAAAGGTTGTTGGGTTTTCTCCCAAGGTTGGGTTTCCTAGGATAAATTCTTTTGTTCATGTGTCTACTATGCATGGTTAATATTTCTAGATCTTGTTATTTCTTTCACGTTGTAATAATTGAGATTTTTAGTGTATAGTTATTCTATGATAACTATGGAATGAAAGGAAATTTTTCATTGAAATTATAAAACAATAACTATCAGATCATTGCATAGTCACAACATTAGATCTTATCTGAAAATTATAAAATAGTCATTGCATAGTCACATAACTAGATCTTATCTGAAAAATGTTGGGAAGTTTCCTTGAAGGGTTGGGGCTAATTCTTTCATAGACTAACTCTCCCTAACCTAACGCACGTACTGGTGCTCCCATATTTCCAAAACGTCAAGGTTGAATTTTGGTCAAATTCAAATTCAAAGGTTGACTTTCGGTCAAAGTCAAAACATCTGGTCAAAATCAAAAGTCAAATATGGTGTCCAATTTCATAATAGAAAACACTTATTGTTGTTCTCATTATTATTCCGGGTAGGTTACCATGAAGACAAAGAAATAATGTTCCCTTGTCTCCGCTTTTACAGACATTACTACAGATAGTAGTGATACTTGGTTGGTTGACAGTGTTGCTTCTAGGCACATGAAAGGATACCAAAATTCTCTCAAAATTTTGACACAGAAGAACTCGTCATTACAAGTGGAACATGGAGACAATGCCAAGTATGCAGTAAAAGGAGTTGGAACCACATCATTCCAATTAGAATATGGAAACTCTCTACATATTAATGATGTCTTGTTTGTACCAGGACTAAGAAAGAATCTACTCTCTATCTCAGCATTGGAGGATAAAGGCTATAGAATTTCATTTTTGGATGGACAAGTTCTTGTATGGCCTAATTATTCGAACATTGATGTAGAAAAATTGATTGGTGTTCGAGAGGGAGGATTATACAAACTATAAATATGTCCATCCCATGCATTGATACATGATAACACCAACCTACGTGAGATATGGCATTGAAGATTTGCTAACCTACACTAGAAGGCCTTACCATCATTAAGGAAGATGGTTACATGTACATCGCTTCAGGAAGAACATGAAGGAATTTGCAGAGGAGTTACTCTTGGTAAGAATACCAAGGGACCTTGTTGTGCTACTTATATGTCTAATATAATGCACTCATTAATTATCAATCCGGGATTCGTAATCAACAAAGTTACAAAACACCAGTAAGAAAGGTAATTTCTAATGTCATGAGTATAGAATCAAACTAGATTATGTATGCTAGAAACAAATCAAGATAGAAAAATACAATGCATTGTGGTTGTCTTTCACAGAGAGGCTATCTATTCCATTATGGCACATGCAAGTATGAGATGGAATTGGTTTGATAGATCAACTCTAATGTCTGACCTAGAAAACTAATTATGCAATCCACACTTTCTAAAAGGAAATCACACACCACTCAGCATAGCATGGGTAGTTCAACAGTCAATAGGTTGGTTCTGCTGTGGTTCACAATGAACTTCACTAATTCTTCTCCAAGTAATTTTGACTATTGCCGCCAACAACTATGATCACTCAAGGAAATCAAATTCATGAGAACAAAAAACAGATCATATGTAAAACAAAGAAATTAAAGATTTCTAAGCAATTACAGAATGAAAATCTTAATCTAAGTTGTTATAGCTATCATCTAGTAGAGTTAAAGATTTAGCTAATGCAATGCGTATATATTACTGAAAACAAACACTAATGATAATCTACGGAGAGGATGACCTTTGTTGGGTGGTGGGCCCTTGCCACTTCAACAGGTCAGCTGCTAAAGTCTACAGGAAGATTTCTATTAACACACACATATCACTCTCACTCACTCTTCAAAGCATAAAACCAAAAATCTCTTTAACAGTTCAACTCATTCTTAATCATAGATAGAATATGGAGATAAATATGACATTCCATTAATCTTTGCTCAAGATATGGTCTGTACTATCATATGTTTCTTACATAATGATGATATGCTAACTCTCATGTTCTACCATCCTTGCCACGGCTATTTAATAGTCTGCATCGTGAAACACAAGGAGGCGAAGTGATTTGCAAATCATTTAATTGTTTAAGTTTAATCATTTGGTTACATATTTAGCCTCATCCTCATGACACGAAGTGCATGAGGATGAGGTAATTAACAAATTGTTCTTATCATAGAAAATAGACATCCAACTATTGATTTAGGCAAGATCTGGCACTTAACTTAGTGCATTAGACTCTTCCATACTAGTACCGGATCACGACAGGGCGCAAAAGGTGGTACCAGATCACGACAAAGTGTGGCCATTGGTACCAAATCATAACAGAGAGGTTCGTTGGTACCAGATCACCACAGGTAAGATTTAGTACTGGACGTGTTTTGGTACCGGATCAGACAACAACAATCTTGGTGCGCAGGTACCGGATCAGGACAGAGCTGGTACATGAATGCTAGATATCTAGGGGTCAAATATTCACATATGACAAATCGAGCATTAGTATATGAAATATTTAATTCCTTTAACTCACTAAACCACAAAATACATGAATTAACCATACTTTACCTTATGACCTTTATACTGGAAAGTACTAGCGTTCTTGTCATTCACTCAAGATTTAAGTAGGTCCAAAAGGGTATAGGTGAAGAGAAAAATAGGGTAATGAGAATGTCAATTTCATGTCTCAACATTCCCCCATGCCAAAATCATTGCATGTCCTCATACAATTGAAAACAAAACCCAAATTTTTCAAAACTTGAGACTATGTTCTTTACTTGGGTGGATCAATGATGTTGATGGTTGAAGCCTCTTCTCTTAGCTCCCTTTTGATGATCCTAACATATTGTAGGAGTCTTAATACCTTCTTGATCTTGTTAGAGGTCTCCTCATGGTCGTCTTGAATTTGTTGGCTGGTTGCTTTCAACTACTCATTTTCCTTTTTAATATATCTATCCAAGAGTTGATATTCCTTTACTTCCCGTTGAAGTTCCTGATTTTGTTTTTGTAATTCCCCAGTCCTTTTCTTCATTTGTTCTTTTTTCAAGTTCTTTGTTGATTCAACCATTGCAGGCTGGGTGCACTGCCTTTCCTTGGCTTCCTCCCTCATCCCACATAGGGTAATAGTGGCTTTCTCTTCGGTTAGACTAGGGATGTCATCTTGAATTGGTATATCCTCAGAAGGGGAGGTAAGGTCGATTGGGTCTTCCTGGTATGAGGACTAACTATTGTTTTTCCCTTCTTTGCCATGCTCCTTATAGTCCTTTTACAAGGAGGTACCGGATCAAGAATGCTTGCAGGATTCCTTTTCTTTCTCTCTAATTGTGAAGTGGTGACAGTGGTTTGTGCCACAAGTTGTTTACTCTTGGTTTATGAGCTATCCTTTCTTTTCTTTATCATTTTTTGGTGGTCCTCTTTCTCAACTGCCACCATGGAAGTCTCCTCAACTACTTTTTTTTTACCTTTTAATTCAGAGATTTTAGAAGTCTTGTTGACTGTGGAGGAGGACCCTTCCTTTTCATGCTAGCTCACTGCCCTAGATGATAGTGGATTTGTTTTATCCTTCTTGCTCTTTTTCTCTTTTGGTTCTTTACTTTTCTTTGTACCATGCTGGGTTTCCTCCATAGATTTATCTCTTGTGGGAAGGTGTTGTGTGATAAGGGTTTTCCAACTAATCCTCTGTTTCCTAAGCTCATGTAAAACTAGCATTTTAATGAAACCTTGATGGTAGATGCTAGTCTTTTCTATTTTAGAGATGGATTTAACACCCCTTACCATTTTATTCAAACTCATCCACAGAAAATAGGGAAAATCGATTTTAGGGCCTCCTTCAAAATGCAATAGGAGCCTAAGGTGATAGATGAAAGTCACGGCATACCTGCCTTCACAGGTGAAAAATCGTTGAAGACTGGTAATCATTGAATGGTATTCTTCTTTGATGTAATTTCTAGGGATCCCTTTCTTCCAGTCGGGATGCTGATGTTCTGTCTTCAAGAATTGTTGGCACAATTCTTTGTTAATTCCCACACCTTTGAAATATTTAGCTCCTCTGCTAGGCAGTCCCATAACCTCCCTTATTGTTGCTTCATTAATTATCAATTGTAGATTGCCTATACGTGTCGTCTCTCCATCATATCCTTGTATAAATTCTTGAGATATCTTCTCATTCCAGCCTGTAAATTTTTCCAGAAATGGTATCCACCCTAATTTGGCATACTTTTCTTGACATAATTGGTATTCCTCGGTTTCCCTATAAATTTGGAAAACCGGTTCATGTCTCGTAACAACCATCGTTATATGTTGAGAAAAGGGTTGGGCTGAAGCTCAGGGGTGTAATAAATTGATGGAGGGTTTGGTACCATATAGGATCAGGCTCGGAACTGGAGGGAAGCTCACGACAGGGGGAAGTATGGTGATGGTGTTGCGGATGGTAAGTTTGAGTGAGGGTGTTGTAAAAATTACTACCAAAAGAGGCTTATCTGGATGGCTTCACCACCAGATAAGCCATTTCTTATCTACCCGTTGTTGTAATGATGAGAATAGGACGTCGGGTATTAGGGAATCATTTTTAGAATAGGTGATTAGACTTTTGGGGGATGAAATTAATGTTGGATCGTGGTTCATGATATATGATAGATTCGTGAATTTGCTTGAGGACAAAATATATTTGTGGGTTATCATTGCTATCCATGCTTCATATTTTGATATGATTTTTGCCTTTAACCATGTTCAAGAGCTATGAGAGGTTTGATTAGGTTTAGGAATATAGGTATGAGGGATAGGTGCATAGGTTTAATACTAAGGTCGTAAGATCTAGTAATATTTATTGTAGTTTTATGAGCATAGGAAAATAAATACCATTTTACCTTTGCTTTCACCTTTGTATGATTGATGCCCATAGTATGTGTGACTGCTTGTAATTTGTCAAAATTCATCTTTTTAGTCCGAAACTTCTTGAAAACTTGGTACGAGAATGTCCTGTACTTCTGATGTGTGTATCTTCTTTTGAATTTGGTTGTTGTAGAGTGATCATGTAGGTCTGGAAAAGAGTTATGAAGGGACTCTTTGACCTTCCCCCATGCCGAAGATGTTGTATCTCTGTAGGCAAGAAGATTTAATCAATTTATATCATAATGGAGAGGGATGATAAGAGAAAAGAACCCAATCAAATTTTAGAAGTACAACTTATCACTTATCATATGATTTCATGGTAGAGAAATGAAATTGCCCTGCATTTAATGGAGTATTGACAACAGTAGCATTCAACAGTGAAACAGGGGAACATATATGTGTGCATCTCATGCCAAAAATGAAATTTCTCTTCTTTTAATGAAGTATTGGCATAGGTAGCATTCAACAGTGAACATGGGAGTACATATATTTTCCAGAAGAACAGATCTCTCCTAACTTGCTTCAGAGTTTTTTTTTTTGTAAGTTAGTAGTATTATATATAAAGGGCCTTCCTGGACCAAAAAGAGATACAAAGTGCAGAGAATATTCTTGTTGTAGTTACTAGACTATCCCAACATAGGGGAAACCAGTCCAGCCAGCATGGAGTTCAAACATAAGTAGTATAATAGTCTAAGTAAACTGTTTAAAACTAGCTGGACAACAACTAAAAAGTAGAGACACTAGAGAAACTTGAGGTGCACTCATGACCTCAGACATTTGGTGGATAACCTAGCCGAGTGACGTGGACATCCTCGGGCCATGGCTCCTCCTTGATATATGTCACCTGATCGGCCCACTGCTTCCCCGCGTCCACGCTTCCCTCGGTCCTGTCGACAGATGGCGAGGTATCCTGCAACGCGCCATGATTTGTGTCCACCTCCTTCGCCCCATCCTCATGCATGAATTGATCTTGCTCATTTCTTGTTGAATACTGTGCCTGGGCAATTCCTTCATTGGTTGCACCTCCAGGTTCCTCTGCCGAAGCCGCATCTGCATGGTCCGAGGGGAAAGCCTCTTGAAGAGAGGTAAGGAGTTGGAGAAGGACTGCCACCTTTCCTTCCACGGCCAGCAGATGGAATTGGAGATCCTCCACCCCCTAGTGGAGTTCGAAGACCAAGCCAAAGAGAATTGCTAGGCTATCCCGAAGTTGTGTGTCAAGGAAAGAGTTCTGGGACTGGTTCTTGGTGTTCCGAGGCTCGCACGGAAGTGGTTCCCCCACAGTCTTCCCAGCAGAGTTAGGAAAAGGTGCAAGAGGAGGCTCAAACACTGGAGGGTCAGGGAGATTGCGTGAGGATGAAGACGGAAGCCTGGGGACGATAGCAAGGCTATCAAAATGTGAAACAGTTGTAGCGGGGGGTGAGAGAATAATTGGTTCCGACTGAGTGGAAGGAGAGGAGCAAGAGGAAGGCGAAGCAGGGGGCGATACAGAGGGCCGACGAGGTTTCCATGGGGAGCCTCTGTGTGGGCGACCTCGAGGGCGCGACATGAGTCTCGTCGTGTACTGAGTGGAGGGCGCTAGGTGCACCGGGAAGTGAAAGGAAGCCTGAAGCCGAACCAGGGCTGTGATGAGCCTGCAACTCCCAATTAGCTCAGACGGAGGCTGCAAAGGGGAACTTGCTTCAGAGTTTTACTATCATTGGATGCTATAGATAAATTTCACAATATGAGTAACTTAGGCTTCCTAGTTAGGGCTCCACTCTTAAGAAGTTTCCTTCTTAGATAGTGTAGGCTTTAGATGTCAGGCCGGTAAGTTGACTTAGGGTGATTCTCAAATGGACATTTTCTTGGAGAATTATATTGCTAATTCATCAAAAATTTTGTATTTCATGAAAGCCAATAATGACCTTTACTCTTTTTGTTTTGGATCGAAAAAAGTGGATTTTTTAATCAGACAAGTATAGATGAGACATGTTTCAACCAGAACCCACTTCTAGCAAGCCTGTTTAGTACTCCGGTGGGGTAGTTGTGATAATTAGTGAGAGGTGCCTTCCCTAGACAGAATGCCCCATTGCCAACATGCCTTTTCAATACCCTAATGGGTTTGCCTAGTCATACCACAGACCGATACCCGCTGCCAGCAGACCTGTTCAGTATCCCAGTGGGTTAGTCTCTTAAACCCTTTTTCCATCAGAGGCTTCTTGTCCATAGTCACCTATGTTGGTTTGTATTAAAGAGTGCTTTGCATGGTGACAGGGGAGGCTTGTCTGAAAACATTTTTACAGGGTGGGATGGTATTGGGTTGGAAGGCATATACTCTTCTTTTGTATGCCTTTTAAAGATTTGTCTGAAGGAAAAATAAACTTTTTTGCTCATTATTTCTTTAGAGTGATCCGGATGTATAATTTTGTCTAAAGTTGTCCATAAGAGAATGACCTAAAGTTTCCTTGGGGTACTGGTACATCCTCTTCCATAAAAATTTTGGTAGTGTGCCCATGGTAGAGAGTGTTCAGATACCCATATGTTACTCTTTAATAATATAATCCAATGAATACTATTGAAGTCTGGTTAGGATGAGATAGTTTCTTATGGGCTAATATATTTTTCGTTAAACATGCTGGAATGCTAAGTAAAGGCAACTTCTAGTCTTTAAAGTAGATTATGGTTCTTTGAGTAATCATAGGTAAATAGTGCATCCATCTTTTTAGTTTGTTTTGAAGCAACAGAACCAAAATAAAATAAATTTCTTCTCAGCAACAGAACAAAAAGAAATTGAAATACTTCTCAGCAACAGAACCAAAAGAAATCAGCAACAGAACCAAAAGAAATTAAAATACTTCCCTTTAGTTGTCAACAGAAGGCTTCCATTTGATAGTGCTTTTGGCTTCTTGGTTTCATATTAAGTGGTTGTTGCATACTTCAGATTAATTAACATAAGATTTGAAAATATGCTTTGTCAATATGTCTTGATAGTATTGTAGGAGGACAGATTCTGGTACCGGACTGGTACTGGACCAGAACAAGATTTTTGGTACCGAAACAGAACAAAATATTGTTGATGTTTGCAACTGAGATTAGCAATTCATGAAGGATCAAATAGTTTATTAAAAATTTGCTCACAAAAAGAAAGAAAAATTTGCGAAAGTAAAACAAAAGGAGGTAAGAGTCTTTTGTTACCTTCAGCTTATTAACAAAATTCGATCACACCTATGTACAAAAAGTTTCAAATAAACCAATCAATCAATGTGGGTCAGTAGGAGGATCTCCTTCCTTAATGATCATCTGCATGTCTGAATTCTGTAGTATACGAGTCAGGTATTCTTCTTTTGACAGAGGTTTGTTGTAAATTCGCAACCGATAACCATTCACAAGTAGTGGTGTATGTTTTTCATCAATTGTCTTTATCTTTATTGAACCATTATCATAGATAGTGTCAATTTTGTAAGGTCCCATCCAACGGGTGGTTAACTTACCTTTGAAGTTCTTGAATCTGTT
>SNQJ01S0013972.1:93284-115655 GCA_010110895.2 Picea sitchensis
TCTTCAGCTAATATGTAGCACCACATTGTCTTCATTCAATGTAAATTTACCATGTACTTGAAAGTCACATAGCATATAGACAGTGCTTGATTTTTTTTTAAGGTATAATTCATATGGAAATTGTGTTAGGCCGGGAAGTATATCCTACAATATTGGTTGTCTAATGTACATTGCATAGTGTTGTTGTTCTATGTTCGGATGATAGCATTGAGGTAATATGTATATAAGTAAGGGAATTTATGATTGCATCTTCCAAAGTCAATTGTGGGACCATCTATTAATGCATAGGAAAAAGTGGGGGAGCTATAGTTGGCACATACAGGTTCGAAAGGAGTGGAGTATGCATTCGTTGTTGCTAATGCACCTTCAACCTGTGTACATGACATAGTAGTTAATGTAGTCAGGAATAAAATATGTATGTGTAAAATAAATTTTGGATATGAAGTTCATGAATGGAGTTGTATATGTATACTTACAATAGTTGTGGAGCTAGTTAGTTTTATCAAATCCTTCATTGTGTTTGTTCTCAACTTTGTTATAAATCTTGATTGTGTTGTGTGGAAGAAATTTTCTTTGACATATCTCTTCTTGGTTATATTTTTGAAGAGCATCAAAGGAAATTCCCCTTGTTGAAATTGTTGTTCCATCAAAGAAAAAAATGTGCATATGTGTCAAACATTTGAAGCTGCAACATAGAAAAGTATAATAGTTGTGTAATATGATTGGAAACATGTTAGGATGTGAAAATAAGAAAAAAAGAAGATATGGAAGCAATATTGTTTCCTTGTCGTCGTTTGAGTCTCCATGCTTTATTTGTAGAATGTGTTGCAGCCTAAACTGTTTGGTGAATGTGATGGTAGCGCCAATGGTTCCAATTGGATACATGTTTATGAAAATTATCTTGTTGTAGTGTTTGGTATAAAATTGTACTCCATGCAAGTTGTCGACACTATTTCTACAAGACTTGAGTCATCTAGAGAGATAATACAATCATAATCACCATGATCGTATATAGTTTTTGGTACTATTTTGAAGTCTGTAATGGATATTCCATTACCAGGAAGGATCTTTTCTTCATTTTTTCGAACAAAGTGTGTAGGGACAGTTAATGTCAATATCATCAGTCCCTTGTTGTCAGTCATATCATCACGTAGCATGCAGTGTGTCCTATTCACTTTGTCCAAGTAGGTGCTATATACAACCATTATGTTACCGATGAATATATGGATAGTCTGGAAACTATTTAAGTCTTGTATTTATACTATATTTGGTGGTGTCGTTCTGGGACTGTGGACAATGTCTGAACATAAGAGGTGATATGAAGTACATTATGTATACTTTTTATTTTCCATAGCTTCAGAATTAGCTTAACAATTTGAATGAATTGAATTAGTTAGATTTTTATAGACACACCTTTTAGGTTGTGCATGTTGCACTGTGTTGGTCACTTCAATTGTGCATGCCAATATTTCTTGTGAACTGAAAAAAATGGTTGTATATGACATTAGCATATTTACCATGGCATAGATAAATAAATAAGTGAGAATATATATATTTTAAATGTAATAGCAACATAATTTATGAATACTTATGCGTGTTCTTGTGGTTGTTCAGATGTTCATGATGACTGATTGCTTACGCTTCCTTCACTTGTCCAACTTTTCTTGTTCCTGTTGAAAAAAATTGTAGATTGACTATGTAGAAAATAGTAATGTACACCAAATTATATGTTACTTTGAAATTCTTGTCGTTAACATGTTTTTGTAGGGGAAAATAATATTGAAACATTGGTGTAGATGATAGACATATAACATGTGTTGATACTAAAACATGAGGACATCTTTGGGAGGCACAAACAATAGCAAGTAGCTAGTGTTGCTAAACAATGTAGAAATGACCATGTGTATTGTATGGGCTTGATAATTATTATTGACATACCTTTTGAAACTTTGTTTTTTAGTTTCCTTGCATATGCCACTTAGGACCTCCTTCTCTTGTTCAGTTTCTCTATTTGTTTCAATGTTGGCAAGATATAGAATACAAGGGACATGAAAATAAGGTATTATGTAGGGAAAATATGCAATATTGACATATGATAAAAGATATGAAAGTAAAAGAAAAACCTAGAAGCATGTACCTTTTTATTTCCCGTTGCATGGCTATGTTTATACAAATTTTCTTTGTGCCAAAATCTATTACAAACCAAACTTTTTTCAAAAGTTGGATGATACCATCTATCTGATGATAATGCAGAAGTTGTCCAATATGTGGAAGGAAATCCAAAGAGACAACCGATATTTATGTGATGTATCTTTTCTTCATTGGTTAATTGCTTATGTACTATACAAACAGAAACTATGTCGGAGTTTTGTGATACATTGAAAAGAGAAGGGGGATTTCTATATATGTAAAAAAGATATACAAGTGTTATTTGATGCATTAGAATATGTGATTATGTAATATGTTTTATATGTATTTCAGTAGAATACAAATTGTATCATGGTCAGTCTAGTATGCATCTAAGAAAAAGACTTTGGATTGTACATTGGGCACATTTGACTATACATGATCAATAAGTGTTTTTTGTACATGATTTACCTTGTCCAATGGGAGGTGGAGATTGTAACTACACATGTAGTTTTCTAATTTTCTTGTTTTGTCATTGCTTTGTAACATGTCAATATTGAAGTATCCTAGAATGATAATGATTCCATTCAAATGTAAATGACATAATTCTTGTGAAATGGTGTTCAGTACGCCAGTCAATGTTGCATGCAACATGACATAGATGTTCAATATTGCAATTTGCGATTCGTGAAATATTACCTTTTCCAACACCACTTCAACATTTTTTTCTTCGAAATGCATATGCTCTGAATATGGTATATGTTTTTTTACTAGTATCATCACTCCATGTTTAATGCAATTTGATATACATTTGAAATTTCGAAATTGTTCATTTTCCTTGCATAATGTCATGTATGTTTCTTATAGGCACATAATATCATGTTGTATTACGTCATAAACATTTATTATATCATTAATATGTGCATTTAGATTGTGTGTGTTTAGTGAGAGAATTTAAATGGATTATTCTAACCATATGCACTTGTAATTATATTCTAGAATCCATTTTTCACTACTATGAAGGTGTTGCATCTCAGTATCGACTTTCTGCTTTACCTTGAAGTTTTCCTTTGTGAGAGCATTTAGAAAATACAAGGAATTTATGTTTCTTACACGAGACACAGTTGTGTATACTAATCCATGTATTTTTATTCTAGTAGGGTCAAACGAACCACTGTGAAGTGTTAAACCTTGTGACCTGTGTATTGTACGTGCACATGCAAGTTGAATTAGAAATTGTTTTCGGATCTTTAACGGGCCTATATTTGTTGTCATCGATATTGGTTTTTCTATTCTATAGTATGGAAGATTCCCAATCAATCTTGAAGAATTAGGAGAGAGAGATTTGAATGAGAAAAGAAGATGAGTTCATGGATGACTCGCCCACCTCCCCACAATGCATATCTATACATATAAAAAATGAAATTGAAGGAAGAATCAAACAACACGTGGAGGATGGCTCACCTATCTATCAGTGTGTTGACACATGGGAAGTGATGTCGAGGATAAGTGAGTGCCTTCATCGTGGTGGATTTTTCTCAAGTGCACTCTAGTGCTCTTTCTTGGTGAAAATGGTGAAACTAAAAAGGATTTTGAGGGATTTTTATAATTGTTTTGTTCACTTGGCATGAAAAATGATGCAAAGGAAAAGGTGAATCAATGGTCATTACTTTAGCTAGATCGTTGGAAGGTTTGTGTATTGGTGACAAAGGCCTCAATGGTGCCATGCAAGTTTCTCATGTATCAGTGATGATAGCGTAATTATCGTCAATACATGAGAATGAGCCTCTGTAAAAACAATCAAAGCATATGCAGTCTTGGTATATCGATGATGATGGGTAGAATTATGTCAACATATGTGCGAAAATGGCCTCATCCCCGCCAACACACAAAGTAATGTTTTTCTTTTATGCAACAATCAATTGTATCAACAATGATGACATGATGACAACTAGTGTGTTGGCGACCAATACTTGATGGTTGTTGATACGCAAAGTCACGATAGAAAATTTTTCTAAGGGTTGAGTGCCTCTTCATGTTGGTGAGAAAAATAACAACTCATTGATATTGGTTGTGTTAGAAAGGAAAATATTATCTCGCCGATATAGCCAAAATAAATATTTTTCAAGTTAGAAAAAACTCTAAGTGAAAGTTTGAGAAGTTTCAATGAAGATCATGAGGATGACTTGGTCTCTAAAGAGTGAAAGATAGTTTTAAGACAAGAAAAGGAGGTTCCCTATTTCTTGGGATAAATTTACTCTTTGAAAAATGAAATAAGAAAAATGGAAGGTGTTGGTGCCTAGCATAACAATTGGCGACACACTAGGTGAAGCCATGAATTTATGCAAAAAATATCTAAATAATAAGACTTGGAGAAAAGAAACACTTAAATTGCATAACCCAAAGGGAGAATAAGTTGGTCCCAAAGTTTCCAAAGTACATAATTTGATGAGATAAGATTGAATAAGAAAAGAAGGAGATTATGGCCATGACCAGAGATGGTTGATCACAATAATATCCCCTTTTTAAAAGCTAGACCATCTTGGGGAGGAAAGTGAATTACTACAAGGAGATGATGCATCGGGAATACTGGAAATGCAAGTTGATTATGCATTTCTATGGTGTTTCTCTACTACCATCGAGCATCCATAGCCCCAACGAAGTCACCCCAGTGTCAAAAACCTTGATCCGCTACCAACGAGATTCCATAGCCCCAACGAAGATACTTGTATGTCCCACATGAGATGGGATTCCTTTCCCCAAGCCTTTACCTTTATAATATGATTTTTCTCTTGATTTCTAGAGAGAGATAGATGGGGCATTCCAATTTTATGTTAAAGGCATGCGATATGACACCCATAAAAGTGAGATCTTCCAAATTTATTATACATGAGATATATTCTTGATCAACATGCCTTGGGTACTACATATGCCTCTCTGAAATTGATCTTAGTATGTTAATTTCACACAAGTATAGAACCTTCTCTTGGATATGACCACTAGATCACTCTCACAAGAAATTAAGAATGTAAGAGTCATTTTCTACTATACCATGCTCCTCTACTAAATATAACCTGGGGTAATGCACAATAGTGTTTTTGAAAACATATGAAGTTGTGTCTAGAGACAATATGAAAATTTTCAGGATTTTGGTACAAATGTGCCACATCATGATTGATATTCAGATGCATGACACTGATTTCGGTGGGAAATATCAGGCAAAAATATTAAGAGAGAGAGAAAGAAAAAAGGAAATATAACCAGAATAAACAAAATCAATGGAAATGCAAAGCACAATAATAAGAAAGAACACGTAAATAAAAAAATAAAAAACCAAAAAATCAAAAGATGGGAAAATTGGCTCCCTTATTTTTGTATAGGGGAGCTTCCTATAGAGGCTAGTTGATATAGTGTTTGAGAATATATCCATTGAAAGGGAGGAGATCCACATTCCCTTCAAGGATTTTCATTATGGAGGTTCCTAGGACAATATTTTTCTTAATGGTGAAAGGACGCAACCATAATTGTTGAAACTTAGAGTGTTTCCCTTTATCCTAGTATGGATTGTTCCATTTGAGAACCAGGTTGCCAACTTGAAATTACTTTTCACCAACATATTTCCTATCAATAAATAATTTTATGGTCTACTAGTGAACCTCAAATTTTGTTTTGGCTCTGGATCATTCTTCTTCCACTTTTACCAAGGTGTTTATGCGCTTTTGGATGATAGGGAATTCCCCCCCACGTCACTATTGAGTGAGATGAAGGGAAGGAATATATATGTTCATAGGGAGAATAGCCTTCTTCCCGTAAGTGAGAAAGTATGAGGAGGTCCCTCTAGATTTTTTTGGAGTGACCTGATTTGCGTAGAGGGTGTTAGATAGAGCATTTTTCCAATTTCTCTGTTGATAAACTATAATTCATTTTAGAATACGGATCGGGTTTTTGTTAGTGGATTCAGATAGGCCATTTCCTTGGGGGTAATAGTTAGCTACATACTTCAGAATAATTCCTTTTTCTAAATCAAACTTAGTTAATTTTAATGACAAAAAATAAGTAGCATTATCAAACATAAGGGTAGTAGTTACTCCAAACACAATGACAATGTGTTCCAAAAAAATGATTACCACCTCTTCATTTAACTTAGTTAGTGGAATGAATCATATCCAACACGTGAAATAATCAGTGACAGTGAGAATATAATTGTGTTGTCTACATGAATGAGGGTTGATCAAATCAATGATATACATCCCCCATAGCTCAAAAGGTTCTTTAATATCATCAGGTTGGAGTGGAACAACAAACCTTATTGATCTTCCAGCTGATTTCTAGAAAATATCACAACATAAGAGTAAGCATGAGAATCCTTGAAGACAATAGGAAAATAGTATCCAACTCTTAGGATCTTGTGACTAATGGTTTCTCCAATGAAATGTCCTTCAGTTGGTCCATCATGGAGCTCCTTGAGGACTTTTTCAATGACTTTTTTTCTTGAGGAATCAAAGGAGCAATTTGTCATAATTCCTTCTGAAAAGGATACCATGTATTAGTTGGTATTGTGCATAATTTAATTTCAATTCCCTCTTTTGTTTAACATTTAGGTGATAAGGGGAAGTGCCATGCTAGAGACACTGTTTGAGGTCATTGTACCATGAATTTTCTAGTGTTAGTACATAAGGGGATTTTTGTGTGTATAGTACTATTTATTATTGCTAGCCTTTTGATCTTCGAAATCCATGGCCTCGGTTTCTAATTTGCATAGGCCTTGACCTTTCACTATAGTTCTTGGAATAAATTCTATATCATATTCCTATAAAGAAGTCATCCAGTTAACTTTTATTTCAACCAATTCCATCTATACAAAGAGAGATCTAACCTCTAGGTGAGGGATGATCACCTTGGTGTGATTCTTCAGTATGTAAGGCTTGCAATTTTTTATGGCTTCGTGAATTGAAAAATCTTTCTTGTCCACTAGTGGATAGTTCAATTCAACAGCTTGAAGTCCCATGCTCATGAATTCTATGGGGAATTCATTCCCTTGTTGATATTTTTTGGTGAGCATTGTTGCAAGAGAATGATCTGACGCAAATGTATATAAAAAGAAGTCTTTGGTGAAATCCAGAATCTAAAGCGCAGGGGAAACCACTATGTTAGTATTAATTTTCTCGAAAGCTTCCTTCTCAACAGAGGTTCATTTGAACCAAATATCCTTCTTAATCATCTCTTGGAGGGGTTTAACCATTTCGAAAAATTTAGGTATTAATCTTCTTACGAAATTAATTTTCCTGAAAAATGACTGCATAAAGTTCTTGCTATATGGAAATGGGATCTACATGATGGATTTAGTGCATTCTGGATTGATAGAGATCCATGTAGGTTGTGAAGTTTGATTATATTATCGATTTATATGTAGGTATTCCTATCTCCCTTATGTCTAGGGTTCGGGGGTTGGCCCCCAAATGAACTAGACTGTTCATTATAAGGTCACGGATTTGAAGGTAGAAGTTATGTTAGGGTTTTCACCGAAAAAGGAAGATTGTTTTGTATGAGGGAATTATATTATGGTTGTGTATGAGAGTGAATATTGTATTTCGAGAGAGGAGATTGTGAGAGAAATAAGAGGAAGTTACAACGGGTGTTTTGTAGGTTGTATCCCTTCATATGTTGGATAATAATAAATGAAGGACCTGGAAATTTATCTAGTGGACGTAGCCAACACTGGGTGAACCGCGTATATATGTGTCTTTATTGTATTGTGTATCTTCTATGTTTTATTTTCACCTTTTTTTTTATTTCTCCACAATATTTTTTTTTCTAACAGGTCCCATCCTTAGAAATTATGTGCCCCAATAGTTTTCCTTCTGAAACAATGAAGATGATTTTATTAGGATTCGAAGAAATGTCGTACTTCCTGCATCTTTCAAAAAATTGTTTTAGGTGGTGTGGATGATGAAATATCTTCTTTGAATACTCTCTAATTTCATCGATATAGATCTCCATGTTGTGACCAATCAGACCTTTAAATGATATGTCCATTTCCCTTTGAAAAGTAGTTCTTGTGTTAATCAATCCAAAGGGAATTCTTCGATACACAAATGTTCCTGACTTGGTTCTAAACGTGGTATTTAGTCAATATGGTTCAACTATAAGAACTTGATTATATATAGAAAACCGGTCTAGAAGAGAAAACATATGAAAAATCTAGATAAACTATAATATTTGTTCCATCGGGGGAACGAGGTAATTATCCTTGTCATAGGTTCGGTTTGGATTTCTAAAATCTACACATAGTTTGATATAACCTGATTGCTTTCTAATAGGTACCATATTGGACACCCAAGTAGAATTTCATACTTTCAAGACAATCCGGGAATCAAAAAACTTCTTTAGTTCCTTTTGGATTACCAGATCAAGAGTATCTTCCTTAGTTTCTACTAAAATAATTTTACACCCTCTTTGATGGGAATGAAGTGTTGAATAATGAAGGTTTCATACATTTTCATATATTCATAGGTCCAAGCAAACATATCTGTATACTTTTTGAACAGTTGTGTGAATGTATATTTATCTGCCTCCGAACAACAAGTGCCTAAATTGGTAAATTTGTGGTTTTTAGGAGTTCCTATATTCACCAAAGCATGCATCATCGTTGAGTTGTTCATATTTGGATTCATAGGTCTTATGAACCTGGACTACAAATCAAAGAACTTTTCAATCCATGGTACATTCCTTGGGATGTATCTAGCTTTGGTCTTATTTTCTTCATCCCAATAATCATGTAGATTCTTTTGGTGTACCTCGTCATCTATCAAAAAATATTGGAATACATCATCACTGGTAAGAAAGTCTATAATTTGATAATCATCGTTGAACACCCTCTAGTTGGTGACGTTGTCAATTATGGAAGGCCTGAAAAGGATTTCGATAGTAAAATCATTATTCCGAGGCATGAATCTAGATGTTTCATTAGCTAAAGTATTAGCAACAACATTTTGAGAACGAGGTATGGAAGTAATATTAAATGCATAAAATTATTTTATGTAGTTCCATACCTCATGTTGGTAACCTTTTAGAAGGGGAGACATGCAGTGTATAGTATTCCTTACCTGTCTGACAATTATTTATGAATCACCAAAAAATCATATGCATTTTTCCTTGAGATCAATAACCTTTTTCAGGGATGTTATCAGAGGAATGATAACATATGTTGGTTGATAGGGATGTTATCAGAGGATTGACCAAGCGATTGTCAAAAATTATTGTTATCCATACAACTCAATCCCTCCTTCTAGCACATTTTTTTTTGACGAGGGAAAAATTCCCATCAATAGACATGGGTTCTCCCCGATACATGGTCCCAATTAGACTATGCATCATTTGGTTGAGGAAAACCATACATATTCTGGCCTAGCTACCATTATTGAGTTTGGGGATGTTAAATGGTTATGGATGCATTGAGGGGTTGCAGATGTAAAGTAACTACTTACAGAAATAAAATATAATATATCATATCCTAGATAGGAGCAACTACAATAACTAATGAGTAGACAAAAATGCCACTATTCCCTGCAAAGGACTTCTTCTAGATAGTTGTTAAGAAGAAACAAGGTTAGGTAACACATACATACAAATACATAACAAGACTATTCAAAGCTATGAAATCACATGCATAAACTACTCATCATCTCAAGATAGATAATAAGAGAGAATAAACTAAACTCTAAGAATAATTTATGCTGCACAAAAAAATTCTATAAGAAAAGAACATTCTTACAACACATGTAAATAGCATAACAGTCTACTGGAAATAGTTTGTAGTAAGCTAACCATCAACGAGAATAGTTCTCTCTAACAAAATAGGCCCTGAGGGATTTTGAATATTAATTCTGAAAATAGTCCTGGAATATACAATGCTTGAAGATCCCCTTCAAAATGGGCCTCTTCCTTTACTTATAGTAATCTAAGTAACTTCTTATGCGGTCTTCTTGGATTTTGCAAGAAGCAGTTACAAGTCTTTTCATCTTCCCCTTGTCAAATTCTATTGACAAGTGTTACAATAAGACAAAGTTTATTATGGTTGACAAAAAGACAAAATAGGAGGCAATTGTAGACAAATTTGAAAATAAAATTGTGTGCTTCTTCACTTGTCCTTCTCCTTATCTCTCAAGTAAGATTCCCATGCTTCATGTTGTCCTGTGGTAGATATGACCCTATGGTACAATATTTATTCTAGGGAATATTTGTGGGAGGTCAAGTTGTGCAAGAGGGTTTTCATGTCCCTCATCAAGTTAGCCATGAAATCCTGGATCATATTTTGCATTTTAGCTAGCTTGATGAGATTCTCTTCCATTAGGTCCACTTTTACCCTCATTGTTCATTGACCATCCTTTTTTATTTTCTTCATATTTTTCTAGATACCTTCAAAGATCTGTGCATCAATTTTTTTCTTTCTAAGTTCCTCAATAGGAGGTAGATTATGTTTGTGCACCACCTTGTGAAGTTATGCACGTATGGCTAGGGTGTTCTTTGTTTCCTTTTCATATTTCTCTCTGACCTATTGGCAGTGGTCAAGGTTAGAATCATCTATCTTCCTTTCCCATTTCGATATGCAAGGAATCCCATTTGAAGCATTTGGATTCTCAGAAAGCCATCGTTTCATATTGTTCAAGCCTTCCCCGATGACAACACATTGAACGTTCTTGGATTGTACCATGCTATGCTGAGATATGATTTGTGCCACCAGCTGCTGGAAGACTTGGAAGTTTTCCTACATGTCTATTGTTGGCTCATGGAGTTCTTCTCTAAATGTTTATGCACATATCCTGAACTCCTTCAAGCTCCATTTATCTTTCTTCCCTTTCCCAACTTCTTCTTTCAATTCTATAATCCGATCATATTTTTCTTTATTTTTGCAAACTATATCCTTGATATTTTGTTCAGATGCCAAGGCGAAAGTGGTGTCGGAGGATGCAATATAGAATGGGTCCTTTCTGACGTCTTCTATCACTAGGTTCTCTATGAAAACTGATAAGAGGGATCTCTCAGTGACTAGGAGATTCCTTTTTTGTTGTTGTCTGATTATGTCTTGGCCTTGTTGAACCAAAATTATTTTCCACCTTTCTAGCCTTAGAGGGTGAGTAAAGTCCCAATCCAATTTCATTGATTGTGAGGTTTCCATCGGTGATAGGAGCTTCTGCTAATGATCCCTGGATGTATGTATCCATGGGAGAAGCATCATTGTTCAATGCGTCTTCATCTCATTTCCTCTACTCCTCTTTGGTTTCTTTTGTTGTTGCCCCATCTATTTCTATTTGCTCCGTTGTTGCCACTGTTTCTACTACTTCTGCCTCTATAATTTCTTTTGTCTCAGCCTCTTATTCTTTTTTGTCTTCAACTGTTGTTGTCGTCACTTCTTCCTCTTCTTTCTGTTTCTGTTCGGTCATATCTTTATTTTTCTTTAGTACTTTTTACTCTTTTTTTCGTTGCTTGGTCACAGATGCCTCTTGATATTCTTTTTGTTTTCTTTTCTCTTCTTCTTAGCTTCTTTTCTCCTTTTTTTTTCTTCATCCTCAACAACTTCAATGGATTTTATTTTTCTTTCCTCTTCTATTGTTGTTCCTGATTTAAAGGTTGAGATTGTAGTTGTGGCTACTTGTTTTTTCACTTCTTCTACAACGTTCTTCTATTCATATTCTCAGGGTCTTTGATCATCTGATATTCTTCCTAGTTGATTTCCTTTTCACCCAAAAATGTCTTCCTGGTAAGTCCTGGTGCGATAGTTAATCTCCTCTTCTTATGATTTAGTTCTTGTGTATTCCCATCTATGCATGTATATGAGGAAATGTTTCTTGGCCACATCTTGAGGGTTATTGCTCTGAAATATCTCCTCTATGAAGTGGAATGATATTGATGTGTCCACTTCGACTTGGACATGTTTAACATATTCAAAGGAATACAATATAACCCATAATGGAAAATGAGGCCAAATGGACTTCTTGTCCCTGTAAAGTCATGCTTCAACTTCATGGATCACTGTCTGATAAGCGATTTATCGAAAAAATAGCTTGTCAGGGACAAATATGGGGAGAAAATGTGGAACTTTGGTGGCTTCATATATTCTCAAATATGTCCTATAATACAAGAGGTATAAATCTCCTATCCTTTTTACTATTACTTAGGATTTGTCGTTCATGCATGATGCACGTGCATCGAACATAAGCTAAAATAATGGCACGAGGAAGTGATCACAATTTTTGTGATATTTTGTTTCGTACTTGTGCTCCCATAGCACCTTGCAGTAAACGTGAATTGGAAGGTCGATTGGTTTCCATTCCCAACCCATCTTTGGATATTCGTGGTAGACAGATACCATGTCCAAAAGGTAGGAGGACATGTGAAATCTAGGAAACTTCCTAGGGGCAGTTTCTTTGACCGCTCTGGTAGCATATTCTAGGGATTCCAATAGAATATCATCCCACTTGAAAGTTGACCTGACGTCAGCGATGTAGTAGATGAGGGGTTCCCAATTCAAGGTGAATTTTCAAGCATCTAGTTCCCCATACAATCTTCACAACATCACTACAACATATTGGTACGAAATCCTTAGCAAGTTAGTGGGGTACTCGCCTGAGGGTCTTGTTTTGAATGATTTGTTGGGATTGTACCAAGCCTTAAAAAAATCCCTTTCCTTAAGAGATAAATTCTTGATAATTTTTTCATCCAATGATAAGTCCCCTTCTCTAGGTGGTTGCAGGAGGCTATATTCGATGCTTGGAATGATGCTAATCTAGCTTCTTCCTGAGTGCAATCCTCCCATAGTTTGATAAACTTTGCTAGCTTTATTCTTGAATATATTCCTTGAATGAATGATTCCAAAGATCTGGGGAGACCAATCAATGTAGTCATTACTAATTCATCTTATTTGATTGCATCTCCAATGGCTTCAAGTTGTTCTTTGATTTGAGACACTCTTTTGAAGTAGGATTGAATGGTTTCTAAAATTTGCATCTTCACTCTCTTGATTTGTGTCCTCAACGTCATATTTTGGTTGATATCATTTCCTTCATATAATCGGGATAAGGAAACAAACATTTTCTTGGGAGTTGTCAATGATGAGACATAAGGGATAAAATGATCCTTGATAGGATCAACAATGATTATTTTTTCCTTAACTAGATTATTTTTGTGCTTTTCCTTGGCTTCATCTTCCTCTTGTTCTATAACTTATTCTTTGATGAAATATTCTATATCATTCTCTTCTAGAATGATCACCACTCTATACGTCCATGCTCATAAGTTATCAACACCCTCAAGCTTCTCATCATTCTTAGTGTTCGGAGCCATCTTGTCCTTGAATGGAAATACAATAAGAAAAATAAAAAAAATTCAAAGAAAGGTTTTGAACTTACCAGAGAGTGTTCTATGCCAAGGTGATATGCTCCAACTTCGATATGTAGATGTCAAGACATCTTGATCTAGGATTTATGAGGAAACCCTAAATATTCAACTTGAGAATTTTGGAATCCCGATCCAAGGAATAGGTGCACCCTCCTTAGGAAAACTCCTTGATAGCTTTATCTTGACTAGCGTCCTCCAGAAAATAGGAGAAATATCCTTCTAGGGTTTTTCTACAGTTGCCGACAGTTGCTACAGTTGTAGCTCAAATTGCAGTTTTCAAATCTTCATCAAACTGAAAATATAAAACTAAGGAAAGATGTGCTAGGTTTAGGAGAGTATTCCTATGATATTTATTTCCACAATGATTTCTTCTAGACTGTGAAAATGGATTCTTTTAGGCCAAAGCTGATTCCATGTTAAGATTTCTCTTAATCAATTAAGTGTATTCAATATTATTTAACTTTTAACAATTAGAACAATAATTGAATGCATAAGGATCACTGAAAGAAAGACATCCACAATATACACAATATTTATATTGGGAAACCCTCTTGGGAGAGAAAACCCAACAAATATTCTTCAATATAGATTCATCAACAAGAACAATGTCTTTCTCAAGATATATCTCACCAAACAAAAGATAATCAGAAGATAAACTAGAAACCCTAACTAGAATAGAGAAGCGCACCACTAGACCAAGATAGTCCTCCAAGAGATAACTAGAACCCTTCACCAGAACACCCTTACTCTGTAGCTGTGTCTCCTCCTCATACCTGCACACTTTTCCTTGTGTGAGAGAGCTTGTGTTGTGTATTCTTCGAGTGAGGTGCCTAGCCTATTATAAATACAAGTTGTGCCACCTCTTAATTAGGTCAGGGTCGACTTGTATACTTTACCCTTTCTAATTTACAATTGACTTTTACAAAGGCACAATAGGGCTGACTTTTACAAAGGCACAATAGGGTTGACTTTACAAATATAACATAATATTATTGTTTAGGGTTTTGACTTATTATAATACAATATTGATACAATAAGAATATATTTCAAAGCTACTCAAACTTCAATAGGACCAAGGCTTTGTATTCAATAGTGTTATTGGTGCATTCGAACTCTAGTCGAAAAGATATAAGAGTTTGATGCTTTTCAGGGTCAATGAGTACACAAACTACCTCGAATCCTTCTTGTGATCTAGAGAAATCAAAGAAAAAAGTACAAATGTTAGTACCTAATATTGAGTTAGTGAAACAAAAATTATCCACTTATACTATATTACATTCATTAGCTTGAGTCTGAGTGTAATGAAGGAGTTCGAACTATTCATCTGTTTGGTGCGAAGATTGTTTTGTTGCATAGAAACCATGGGTAGCCTATAAAAACAATTTCCTAAAGTAGTATGAGCGAAACTGATCGGTTTTTTCTTACCTTCAATCTTTGTTACCATGTTTTTCATGTAGGGTTATTTTTCCACTCTTATTTGGTTAGTTCTTCCCTTGTATGGAAGCCACAAGTGGGTCCAGTATATGGAGAAATGGCCCTATAGGTTTGTAGACCAATCCCTGGTCAATAGTAAACTATAAGTTCTATAATATCAACTACAATAATATCAATAACTTGATACACATTGGGGTTTGAATCTAGTCTAGTCATAATTTCTTTGAGTTCACCCATTACTTTGACATCTGATCTATCTAATTATATGATCCTAGTAGTTCTTATTTCTGGGACAGCAATTATATTTTGGAAAATTGAGTAGGGCATCACATTTGAGGAAGAACCAGATTCCACTAAGTAGTTATACACATTGAAATTGAAAATTTCAAATGTGAGAAGAAAAGGTGGGACCTAGGATCTAGAGTGTCACCCTATACTAGTTGAGTTTATGGTAGACTTTGTTTCAAATTTGATTTATGTTTTTGTTTCAACAACTTTAGGATTGTTGTCTGTCACAAAAAAAGTCTTTTTTTTAGGGTAAGTGCACTTGAAAGTGTTGAGAATGAAATCTCATTGTTGGGGAAGTGCACATATGTCATACAAGAAAATATTGGCTTTGGTTTTCTTGAGATCTTCAATGACATTGTATTACAAAGCATGAGTTTCAAATATGTTTGGGGATATATTTCCTTGTGAAGTGTTGGGATTATTTTTGGGTTTTATAGGATTGTTTGGTTCATGAGAAACTATGGGAGGAGTTATCTTCTTAGGTGTAGGGACAATTTTCGAGGGTAAATGACTGCTAGATACCACCCCTTTGCTACATAGATTATAGTCTTTGGGGGAATATTTTGAAATATACGTGTCTCCTACAAAAATGTCTTTGACATGTTAATCAAATAAGTCCCACAAAAACATGGTTGATTCCTTCGTGGTATCCTTGTCCTCGATGGCCTCTTCCTTTTATGTTTCTTCAGTTTGGTCATCAACAATTTCTTGTTGATCTAACAGCTATTTGATGACCAGGGTCATGGAGTTAATCCATTGAGGGTAGGATTATTTGGAATGGTTCATTTGGCGATATGAATATAAGTTGTTCATGCCTAAATCATCTAGAATTAATCCAATACAAAGTTTTTTCGATTGTTTAGGTGAGTCATCATTCTTTGTGAAGAAAATACATAAATGTTTCTTAGAATATCCTTCACCAATATTTTTCGTGAGGTCCACTACTTCACTGGACAATTTTTTAACCAACTGCACTACAATGTATAAGTATTTAGGCTCCTTTTCAGGAGGTTTGGTCAGGAGTAAAGGTTTTTTCCCAGTTTTTTTGGTTTCTTCGGCTGTAGGATGGCTACCTAAAGAGAGAATATCTTTCTCAACCTCCTTGAATTCCTCAAATTTTTTGGATAAAGTAAATTTACCATCTCACTTAATGAACATACCTATTGAGGGATGTAATGTCAAAGTGTAATACTCTATAGTTAGGGATTCTAGAGAGGCAGACTCAATAGGGAACTTATTGAGGATGGTGGTGAAACATTGGTTAAAATATTTGACCTTCTCCTTTTTCTCCATCCTTAGGGCTACTAGCACTTTGAACAAGGTTGTAGGAGTCTTATCGTCTCTGAACTTTTCAAGGAAGGCCTTTTAAAAATATTTCCATCAGGTTATGGATTCAGCTGGTAGGTTATAATACCATGTTTAATCCTTTTTCTTGAAATTATAAGGGAAGATCCTATAGACTACATCTTCGTGGTGGACATCAAGGAGTCCAATGGGAAAAAAGAATTTCTTGATGTGATCTTCTGGAAAAAAAGATTTGTCTGGGTCAAACTTTGGGAGAAGTATTTTTGGACGTTTAGGTAGTTCATGCATAAGACTGGGGAAGTTTAAATATATTTGATACATCCATGGCGGAATTACATTCTAATTGTGAGCCATGCTATCATCCAAATCAAATATATCATGTTCATCTTCAAAGTGGTGCTCAGAATCGAGAGGAGTAATACCTAGAGGTGTAGGAGGCATTTGGACCAAGGGTAGAGGTATTTCCTGTAAAGAAGCCTCAACCAAATCCTTAACGAATTCAACAAGAACGTTATACCAATTCAAAATTCTATTCACATGGGTGTCTCTCCTCCTAGGATGTGCTAAAGTTATGGGTAAATGATCAAATAAATTGGCATACGATTGTTTGATGCACTGAGTTTCAACAAACTCTTTTCTAGGAATGAGGTACCAAGCATTGAGATTGGTTTTTGAGCTCCCAGAAGAACTTTCAAATTTGGGGTTGGAATATTCAAAGTTTATTTTCTTCTTATAAGGGATATGTGGTATTCGTTGTTCGACAGGGATGTTATTGGAGGACTAACCAAGCGATTGTCTAAAATTACCACTATCCATACAACTCAGGCCCTCCTTCTAGTGCCAATTCTGTTGACGAGGGGAAAATTCCCTTCAAAATATAAGGGTTTTCCCCGATACATGGTCCCAATTAAACTATGCACCGTTTTGGTTGAGGAGACCCATCCAGATTTTGTCCAAGTTACCATTACTGGGTTGGGGGATGCTTGAATGGTTATGGATGTTATTATCACATGTAGTTGTTATGCGTCATTCATCTTTATATTTTTTATGTGTTCAGGGAAATATTATATTTTCACCTACTGGAGGCATTTACAGGCTCATAGTCCATCTACTAATAATTTTTGTGTTTATGAGGATTCATTGTATAACAAAAAAAAACACAGAGATTTCATAGTGCCTGGTGCTACAAAATCATCTACACAAATTGTTTTGTAGTTTCGCTACCAAAGGCTCTAAGGAATCACCTAGCCAGACACAGAAAAGGCACTATGGAATATGCAGAGAAGTTTTATAGGAGGGCACTATGGAATGCGCTATGAAATTTCATGTAGCGACTACTGTTACAAATTTGATCATAAAACCAAAACGACGAAGTGGGTTTCTCTGAAATTCTCTATTTTGCATAGTTGATTGGATATTCTCCTTGTTGGGAGGTTTCCAGCTGCCAAGGAGGGTTCAAATGAATTCTCATGGATTATTTATATGTCAAGGGACACCTGCACCTAAGTTTTATATCCATTAATACTTCATGCAGTGAGTTGGAAACAATTAATTAAAGACTTCCAACAACTTCGTGAAAATTGGCAATTTGTTGGATTTTTGTCTCTTTTGACTGTTTCCACCTATCTCCAAGGCCTATAAACCAATGAAAGAGATGGGATTCAACCTCCTAAGGATATTTTGATGTTTTTTCTATTTAAGTAAGGATGTATCTCTTGGAGAGGGGTTAGATTCATGAGCCAAGAGAGGCTAGAGAGAGTAGGAGCAGGCAGTTTCTCTGTGTGTGTTCATTTGTAAGCCTGAGGGAATTTTATGATTGTAATCATTACGAAGTGGGTTTCTCTGAAAATACAATCTGGAGATGCGATTTTCAGATTGTAATTCTTTTTTCTTATATATCTTCTTATTTGAATATATTGCATATTTGAGGATCAAAGGATGTCAATGATTTATGGATCACTAAGCAACAAAGGATTTGTTGTAATTTTTCCCATCAGTCATTGTTTTATTCAAGTATTTTTTGATTTATTAAACTAACAGGATCTTTGTTTGGTGAACATTCTATCTTATGTTTTCCTTCTTCATTCTTCCATCTATCAACATATAATCTTGTTTTTTGTTGGGAAGCTTTAGTGCCTTCAATGAGTAGAACTTTTATTACTCCATTGCCCATTGGTGTAGCCTACTGAGCTACCGTTTGCTTCCCTCTCCCTTTATTTCTCCATCTTGTTGATTCACCTATTCAAAACCAAACTTATTTTTTACATTTTTATGGGTACTGGGCTTCTCCTCTAGCAGTCTGAGGGTGATCCTCAGTGCTAACAGATGCAATGAGGGGTTGCGGATGAAAAATAACTACTTATAGAAATAAAATCTAATCTATCCTATCCTAGCTAGGAGCGACTATAGTAACTAATGAGTAGAAAAAAATGCCACTAATCCTTGCAAAAGAATTCTTCAATATAGTTGTTAAGAAGAAACAAGGTTAGGTAACACATACATACAAAGTCATAACAAGATTAGTCAACTATATGAATCACATGCATAAACCATGCATCATCTCGGGATATATAATAAGAGAGAATAAACTAAACTGCAAGAAGAATTTATGTTGCACAAGAAAATTCTATAAGCAAAGAACATTTTTACAACACATGTAAATAGAATAACAATATGCTGAAAATAGTTTACAACAAGCTAACCATCAACAAGAGTAGTTCTCTCTAACAAAATCGGCCCTGAGGGTGGAATATCCCTAATAGAGATAGGTAGGGATTTTATGAATTTCTATGCAATTATGTTATATTTACACAAATATTGTTGCATTCATTCTACTAAAGACATTTGGTCAAACATATTGAAAGCATCCTAAATACACTTGGAATAGAAGAGAATCATGGAATATTTTATTATGAATGGAGACTGAATACAATAATTCAATGGATGCTATGGAAACTGTAATACATCAATGGAAAACACACAATACAATCCAAAAACCTGGAATCATGTCATGGCCTCCTCAACAAATGAGATCAAATCCTCTAAGTGACAAAACCTCTCCAAGCAAATCACTACAACCCAAAACTGAAAACAAACCCAAGATAAGGCTCCAGTGAAGATCTTGGATGGATCCTCCTCCTTGTCTAGCTAGGGTGGATATTGCAACACCAAAACTAAACCTGCAGTGGAAGGGTATTTTCCCAAAACCCTTATTGTTCTTGATATTTATTCTAAGGCTCAAAGAATAATTTCAGGCATCAAAGATTTAAAATTAAGTACTTTTATAAGTTCTTTTTCTACCTTCAGTTTTCTGAGAAACCATCTTTAAATGAAATTAATGATAAGACAGTACAAAGGCCGTATCTCGTTATCTGAGTCGCAATTATAGTGTCAAATGAGGTAGAAATGATTTAAAAAACTGTTAAAACAAATTCAGGTATCAATTACAGATAAGTCTCACCTTGTTTGCAGTAGAAGAGAAGTAGAAGATGCACCCTTGAAAGGAGATAAACATGTAGTAATTCACACAGGTCACAGGTCTTGTTTTAATCACAATAATAACAAAGGAAAAGTTTGCTACTGAATGAAACTATGGTATATTATGATCACAATAGATGTAGTACTAAATTGTAATCATTCACTCTTCAAGAGCTATAGAAAGGAATTCATAGAGATGGAAACATAGAGGAAACACCTAACTAAAATTGAACGAAAATCAGAATCTTTGTCTGCACTTGTATTGATATTCAAAAAAAAATTCTCTTTCACATTCGACAAGAAGTAGCCTCAAATAGATCTAAAATCTACCTATTTATACAAAAATTGTCTTAACTGAAAACCCTTGGACTTTCCACAATGTCTGCCTAAAAATAGAATACAATCCTAATGAAATAACAACATGCATATATTGTTGAGTTTTGATTTGATGTGCTGGAACCTCATCTGTCCCTTCATTTGCTCGCAGATGGACCCGTTTTCTTTTGTTCTTTGAATTGGGTACACATGTCCATTAAGGCCACCACAATCATTGGATCATTGTCTTTTCCATATGATTATGTTTCCATTTGTCCCTTCGAATTCGTTTACTGGGATAAATAAGTACAATTGAAGATATGGGGGTGGTAATTGGACAGGTATCTCAACGCTGGCTCGTTATGGGATGGCTAACAATTACAAGGAAGAGTAATTGTCCAATAAGGAGGTGGGATGAGTGGATGTGAGAATGTAGGTGGTAGAGATAGACGAGGTAAGTGACGCGAAGGGTGTGATTGGCTGGAGGGTGAAAGGTAGAGTGGGTGGAGGATAGGTGTTGAGTCAGGATTTTTGCGGGGGTGCAAGGAAGTGGTTTTGAGGTAACCTGCCTTTCATCTCGCAATGCACTTGGTGGTGCCACGTACTCCCGAGAGAAAACCACGGTTTAAATTGTGGGACCACCATTCGAAATTAAACCTTGCGCAACTTCACCCCCCGCAATCTCTCTCATCTGTTGATCTCGAGAACTCACGATCCACAATACTTAGGACCCAATAAGCTTGGAGCTCCTACCAGATTTATCCCTTCCCTACCATATTTGGTCCCTTTCCTAGTTTATTAGGCTTCCAAATCGGTTTAGCGTTCTGCTAGATTTTGAAATCCGATCCATCATGCTTCCTTGCAACTTTTCGTGGCACCACAATCCTTAAGGAAATAAAATTAGCCTTCCTGTAACAAGATAAGTCTATAAGATCTTCACTAAATGAAAAACTATTAATTGCAAAAGGTAAAGTGATTTTGAAATTCGAAGAGTTTTATTCATAAACTCTATAGGTCTTCGTATAGATCTACTGACGAAGAACTTATTAGAAACTTAATGGAATTTATTACCTGGTGATTTGCAATCTTTATTGAAATTGTTAACCTTAGTCAATCATAAACATCATTAAAAATTCGACGGTTCAGCGTTCGAAGGTTTTGAAGGTAAGAGGGCAGAATCTAAAGTTCAAAAGCTCAAAATTATACGTGTTCCAACAACCCCAACGGAAACATTGGTTACAAGAGCACTCAATAAGATATCAAATCATAATAATGAGAAGTGAGGGGTTACCCTTCTTTTATAGTTTTCCAAGCCCTTCTAGATCCTTCCTCCACACCTTCTATAATTTTCCCCTGTTTTGACTAAATCAATCTTCTAGAACTTTCCCCTTTTTGACTGAATCAAATATATCCCTTATTTTCCCTCCAATTCTCACTTTAGGATTAAAAGTCACTTTAATAATAATTAAGTAACATATTAATATAAAGTTAATTTACTTTCCGTAATGTCACTTTAATAATATAATATCTCCTAACTAAGTGACATTAAATGACCCCCTTTTTTACTCCTTTTCTCCAATGGAAAACCATGTAAGTCCCTTCTACTACAAAATAGGGGAACCCAAAAATGGGGACATGACAAAGGGCTTCTCAATATTAATTCTGAAAATAGTTCCTGAATACACAATGCTTGAAGAGCCCCTTCAAAATTGGCTTCTACCTTTACTTATAGTAATCTAAGTAACTTCTTATGGGGTCTTCTTGGATTATGCAAGAAGTAGTTACAATTATTTTCACCTTCCCCTTCTAAAATTCTATTGGCAAGTGTTGCAAGAAGACAAAACTGATTATGGTTGACAAAAAGAAAAAATAGGAGACAATTGTAGACAAATTTGAATTTGAAATTTTATCTTTCTTCACTGGTCCGTCTCCTTATCTCTTAAGTAAGTTTCCCATGCTTCATGTTGTCCTGTGATAGATATGACCCTGTGGTACACCAATTCTTCTATGGAAGCTTCATGGGAGGTC
>SNQJ01S0013973.1:21853-33803 GCA_010110895.2 Picea sitchensis
GATGATGATGATGGCAACTGCGAAAATATATAACAATCACATAACTCCTACTTTTGATCATTTCTACAATATCATTGATCATCTAAGTCCTCATCCAAGTGTACATATGAATCATCTGGCTCATAATCAACATTGAAAGGATTGGCCATATCAACATCATCATCATCGAAGTCATTTTCTATAATATCATTGTCACTATGATCGTCGATGACATTGTCATCTACATTTGGCTCAACTTTTTCGACTTCTTCATATGATAGTACATCTACCTCATGCTCCTTTGCATCTTCTTCTTTTTAAATATTGTCTTCTTATGGTACATTATACTTTGCAGGCCTTCCTCTTGGATCATATCTAACAACATATGACCAACCTGCTTTACCCGGAACCTCTTAATAAAATGCTCGCTCACATTGGCTTGGAAGAACATACATTTCTATACCTAGCTCAAACATCATTCTATTAACCATGGTAAATCCATTGGCATTCTCAATAACAATTCTTTAAGGATCATGTTCATTCATTCGTAACATGTACCATTTGACCTCAAACATAACTAACTTGAAGGAATTAAAGTCACACTTGATTATATAATTCAAATACCCATAGTATCTATTTTCAGATATTGTTGGATTCCTGCCACTTCTAGAGGAAACATTGGTGACTTGAAAAACCATAGTTATCCCAGAATCAAAGGTTTTATTCTTATCATCCAACTTTTTGATTCAAAATTTATGGCCATTGCACCACATAACCTTGTGGTGTTTCAACTGCAATATGCCCCACACATAAAAAATGTTTATTTTTCAATGAATAAACATGATATTTAGACTTAGTAAAACTTTATAAAAGAAACACACCATGACCTAGATTAATATAATGGAAAATAACTGAAACATGATGTGGGTGAATAATATGCTTTCCTATTTATCTTTTAAACTATATGCTAAATCGATTTCCCTCTGAATAAGATTGGTATCTTGATTACGATGAGCTTCTTTAAGAAAATTAGCCACCCTTCCCATGATAAACTACCATTAAATTGTATATTACATCGATCTATCCATACTTTCATCCAATCAATGAAGAGGCCCCGACAAGTGTCATAGTAGTAGTCATAGCAGGAAGGAGTGCGTTGGAAGAAGTGTAGAAAGGAAGAGGCCTCAACAGGAACCATAATAGTAGTTGTGCAGTGTGAAAATGGTGTAGTATTAAGATGTGTGCCCTATTTATTGAATCAATTGTTGATAGACTGCAGGGATGCACAAGATAATGGGACATAATTCCATTATTACTGGTTATTTATATTGATAGATTTGGTAGGTTCGAAGGAACCCAAATTCTCAGTCTTTCTGGGAAAAAATGGGAAATGTCGTGCAACGCGGTATAAACCTTATGGTAGGAAAAATACCCTAAGAACCAACAGACGAACAATGCAGTGTTTGCAATGTTCCTGGAAGATATGCAACATAAGACAACTAATGGGTGGAGAATCCCAATCAAAGTAATCCAGGAAAATGAAGGAATTACTAATTTTAAAGCTTCAATACACCACATGTAGATTCAAGCCAAAAGAGATCCAAAGAAAAAGTGGTTAGAAATGAGATATTGCACATCGCACGAATAAGTAGAATGGATAGTGAAGGATTGTCCACTGCAGTGGAAAGTTCCAGCAATACAGAAGAAAGGGACAAAAACAAAGGAACAAGCAGAAGAAGCTCCATCAAAGAAGTTTGGAAGTCCAGAAAACAATACAAGGAAGGATGTAGAGTGCAGTCAAACCTCAAGAAGTAGCACAACAATAAATAAAACAAGGACGAAAGACATAATGTCAAGGGAATAAGTAAAAGGGGATGGAGGGAAGGTAAAGGGAAATACCTCTCGCCAAAAGGAAGTAAAGGATGACAAAGAAAAAAAGAAGAAGATTGAGGTGTAGACCTCAACCCCAATAAAGAAGAGGATTGGAACATGGGAGGGAGAAATAAGGAAGAAAATGAAGTATCACAAGAATCCTCTAGTCCTCACTAGTACAAAAGATGATGCAGATTTCATCGTAGACAAAGTCCAAGATAGAGGGGAGGATGTAGTACGTGCAACAAAGGCACAAAGAGAAGAAATTATGGAGAAATTAGTAGAAATACATAACATCCTATATAGGTTGCAACTAAGTACAACGCATCATCATAAAATGCAACAGAAAGACAAAGCACAAGAAGCACCAGCGCAGAAAAAGAGATAAGACACAGTGCAGAAAGTAGTAATGAGAAGTGATAGGTTCAAGGTCACACAAAAAATGTTGGCAGTAGATGAGAACACAACGCAGAAACTGGTGAAGGACATATAACATCTATAATTTGTTTTGGAAAATATACCCACAAAAGCATTGTATGGGCTACATGTGAGTGTTATGAAGGATATTTAGTCTAGATCTCAGGTGGATTCCACCAACCTATATCTCTTCCAGGAGGTTAAGAAAATCTTGCATGTAACTTGTGAGCAAATCACAATGGAGAAGGAGGAGAAGAAGCGTGCAGACAACCTAAATATGAAACTTTTAGAAGTATACAACAACATACCAGACTGTGCACAGGGAATAGAGGTCACAATAGAAGAAAAGATACAAAATATTGTGCAGACAATAGATAGATATAAACAAGAGATAATAGACTTAACAGAAAAACTAACTCGAATCACACTCCCAGAAGTACGGGAACAGAGAGAGCAGGAGGCTACTACGTACGTAGATATGATAGTGCAGTAAGTAAAATAAGTTGTGGAGTTATATGAAAGGATTGCACATATTTGTATCATCTTGGAAGAAGATGAGAAGATCCAACAGTTGGAGCAAAGAGAGGGAAAACTGAACATTGCAAGTCAGGACCTGAAGAAGAGGTAGAAGATAATGGACATATCCTTGAGACTGAGGGCCATGCAGGAGATGAAAAACCTACAGGCAGAGGTAAAGACCACATAAGAAGCAAAACAAGGAAGGAAAACTCATTTGGATCCATTTCAGCAAGAGGCAGAAAGACTGATAAAGGAACTACAAACATAGAAAGGAAGATTGGCACAGGTACATGCAAAAAGAAGGAAATTACTGAAAGAGAACATGACAACATAGTATGTGGAGACATTGGTAGAGAATAATGCACACGAAAAGGAAATAGAAGCAGATATGGAAAATAAGTTTCATGCACTGGAGGTAGCACTGCAGATAGTGAACTGATTCTGTGTAGCTCAGGACGAGCCACAAGTTAGTGTTGGGGGCCTGTTGGAGTGGGAATTTTGGGAGTAAGATAAACAAGCGAGGTAGAGTCATCCAAAGGGAAAAGAATGCGCCAAAAAATAAGGAAGACTAGTGCGATAAAGGGCAAAGGAAGCAACGTGTAGCAGGATTTGCAGAAATCCGATGTAGATGTGGAAAAACTTAGCCATGTTAGGTTTGGGGTTTTGGAGTCATATTGTAAGGGTTTTTAACCCAATTTTGAAGTATAAATAGAATATGGATCAGGTAGGTTGAGGGATCCAGAGCTAGATCAGAAGTGGAGAGTATTATCATATCTTTAGTATCTTTTGGAGTCCTTTTTTAGTTTTGAGTCTATATTTTAGGTGAGAGTTGTAGAGATCATATGGAGTTGATGTAATTGAGGGTCGGGTCGCAAGCTATGGAGCTTGGTGCAGCGTTGGTCCGCCTCACTACTCTCTATTATCCTATGATGTAATGCGTGCAACACCTTTTTGATGAATAAGAAAGAAGCATAAGATCTTTGTGGACATAGCCCTAGGGGGTTGAAGCACGGTAAAAAAAATTTGTTTCAATGTGGTTGAATGGTTTCTGTTATTTCTACAATTATGGTTAAATGGTTAGATGAATGAATGGTTTAAATTACAACACACACTAGAAATATGTATGTAGAATGAACATTGTGAATGAATGAATTAATAGATTTTATGAATGGTATGATAGAATGTATGGTTAAGTATAAATAGAAGTAAGAATAACAACCCCAATCCCTTCCATGATTATATACAATTGCATCTTGTAGTCACCTATAAACCATCTCGGGTGAGACTGTGATGTGCACTTTGTGCACGGTGTAGCCTTATGATTTACTATATGGCTGATGGTGAAAAGGGTTTTGTTGGAGAACAAAGGTATAACCCGGGTCAGCCCATATGTCCAACAATAGTCGTTATAGGGGAGAGGAAATAAAACTGATAGAAATGGTAGCCGTTGAGATTAGTGTTATAAGGTAAAATCAAGAGGAGGTAAAAATTAATGCCGAAAAATGGGGAAGATAATAATATAATAGAATAAAAATGATAGGGTTTGTAAAGATAAAGCTAAAATAATAATCGATGATGAAAACTATAGATAGATAGAGAGAAATTAATAATTTAGAAGTTGGAAAAATGGTAAAATTCAAAAATAAAAAAGGTTGTTTTCACCCAGTGTAAGATAATAGAAAGGTGATGAAAAGTGGGACACTATTAATAAATAAAGGGTAAGGTAGAAAACTAATGAGAATTGGAGATATATATCTAGAAGGTGATAGGGAAAAATTGAAAAAGGAAATAAAGGGAGAATGGTGATTAAATAGATAAAGTTTTGTTCCAAAGATGTTAGGAATATTAAAAATAAAGTTTTGTTCCAAACATGTTAGGAAAATTAAAAATAAAAGTGAAGAAAATAATTTATTAATAAGATTAATAATAAAAAGTAAAGGAAATCAATTATTAGGAAGGGTGAGATTATAATAAAGGAAATTGGTAACTAAAGTTAGAGGAATTCTTAAATAAAGATAGAGGCTAATGAAAATAATCAAACTAGGTTAGACAACAAAAACGAGGGGAAAGGGAAAGGGAAAGATTGAAGCGAAGAAGAGAAAGAAACATGGAGATGAGACTAAATGTGAATGTGAGGAAAATATCAAAGGGCTCTGCCAGTGAGACGGGTAGGGAGAGAAGATAAAAATCAAAACAGAGGGAAGATGCCTAATGAACAAGGTGATGAATGGTGGGCTTCCATGATTGGCTAAGTTTGTATCCATCTTCACGTTTAAAGTTATATGGGTGTTTTTTTATTTCAAGAGATTATGGAATTAGACCAAAGGAGTAATGAAGGGCATAGGCTAAAATTTTGTTTGCTCAAAGAAAATAAGGTGCTTGGATTTGAAAGAGTGTTGATTTGGAGGTTCCATTGTAGGTGGTATCAACGATATGATATTTAAGTTTGTATTTAAAGCTTCTACCAGTTTGACCTATATAAAACTTCCCATAAGAAAAGAGAATTTGGTAAACGCCTTGGCCAAGCATAGGGTTTTGTTGTTCTAAAAAGTTGCTTCATGGTTTTGTAGAGTTTGAACACGATTTTGATATTCTTCTCCACTAAAGGTTTAGAAATATAATCTTTGATGCCCTAGATATAAGAAAGAGTTAGGAGAGGTTGAGAAAGGGTGGAGGTTTTTGGTTTAGGGTTGTTGGATGGGCCAAAATTTTAATATTCATAAAATAATGTACAATGAGTAGCCAAAAACGATTACATAAGCATTGCAAGGGAAATTGTCTCACCTTGCATCTTTGAGTTGAACTTTAACAAAGTTGTGATCTATGAAATTTCTCTTAATTTAATGAGTAACTCGTTGACTCCTTATTAATTCAATGTTTGACTATAAATTTTTCCATGATTTGCAATGTTTAACTTTGAAGTATTTTTAATGTTTAAATTTAACTTAATTTTTTATATAGAAAGTATATCTTAGGAAAGATTTTGATAAATACCTATCAATTAATAGATTTTCCAAAACAACCATCCTTGTCATATTTGTTCCGTCTTTTAAGAAAACCTCTCTACCATCACCTTTAAAACTGTCAGTAAACTGATAGCATCACTGCAAATGGAGATGCCATAGATGTGATACATGAAGCTTATTTTACAGTTTACAATTTATTCTCGGCATTTCACCGCCTCCTTTCAACAATTAAGTATCCTCCATGGGTGTTCCATTTCAAATGTTCCCTCGAATTTGGGCGATGCTTCCATATGCCCCTGATGCATTTCCTTGCTCCCGTGCCCCTATGTGTTGGAAGTGGAACAATGGTAAAATTTAAGGTTGCCTTGCTTGCATTAGTTGTGCTCCTGTGTGTTGGAAGTGGAACATTGGTAAAATTTAAGGTTGCCTTGCTTGCATTAGTTAGAATCATATTATTGATGTGTTTCCTTGCTATCGTGCCCCTGTGTGGAGGAAGTGGAACATTGGTAAAATTTAGCTTTGCCTTGGCTTGTATGACTTAGAAGCATATTATTGGGCCAATTCCACAAGGCCATAACAGAGCATGTGCACAAAGAGTCATAAAGGAAGTAAAATTACTTACCAAATACTCTCGTTTCGGTTCCCTATCCAAACCATTGTTTTCTCTGTTTGAATATTTCATCTTTCTTGCCTTTGGAAGAAATAATTAGATGGCAATTATATGTACAGAGGCGACATCGACACTCTGAATCTAACAATATTTTCCATTTCAATATTTTCTTTTTAAAAATTTACTGTAAACAACATTAAAGTTTTGTCAATTTCTATGTTAGAACCTGCAAGAGTCGATGCGGTGAAAGAATTAAGATATAATAAAACTTTTTATAATAAAATTGTGCCTGTGAAGTTATTTTGTAATTGATTTTCTAGGAATTCAAAGTTTGAAATATTAGTGTGAGGTTCTGTGCATTTTCCCCGAAACTACATCTTGAAAATTACGCAGAAATGCTTCAGGGTTAATTTAGAGAACATGAGTATTATAGTTAAGATGCATTTTTCGTTGGGGAGATGGTTTCTCAATGTGGAGTATTGTAGTTAGGTCAAATTTTAGCTAGGCGGAGGGTTTCCTAATGTGGGCATTAAACTTGAATCACTTTTTTATTGGTTGGAGGGTTTCTTAATTTGAGGTATTGAAATTTAGGGGAATTGTTTTATTGGTAGGAGGGTTTTCAATTCAGAGTGTGGGGTAAATTTTTAGTTGGCAGGAGGGTTCGGAATTGATAAATAGGAGGATGACATTGTTGCAATTAATATCAAAATCCTTCTGGTGTGCAGGCAAAGGCCAGTCTTTGTTGGGAGAATTGATTGAAGAATGATCATAGTGTAGAATGACAGCTCCTGGTTTTCGAATTCTAATTGTGAAGAATTGTATGGCATATTTACAATTACATACTCTCAACGAATTCTAATTGTGAATAATTTTATGGCATCTTTGCAATTACATACTCACAAAGAGAATGTTCTTGTGTTGAAGTCATGAAGTGGTTTGTTGTTTCTTCGAGGCCGAAAAGATAGTTATCTGCGCAAAACTTACTAAGGTTGAAAGCTCCTTTCCAAGGAAGTTGTCGAAGAACTTTGAAACACCGAGAACATCAAAAGTATGCAAGGGGTTTGTTCAAAGGAGGCAATCAGTTGCCAAACATTTCATTTTCCTATTTTTTTGGCACGGATAGTTTATCATCAATTGCAGGCTTGTACAATTTGGGCCGCTTTATTCTTTTGGCAAGGATAGTTTATCATCAACTGCAGGCTTGCACAATTTGGGCCGCTTTATTCTTTTGGCACGGATAGTTTATCATCAACTGCAGGCTTGCACAATTTGGGTCATTTCAATCGATCAAATAGATTGTCTGATCAGACAATTGATCGGAAAATTCCCCTCTATGTCAGGAACCCTTTCCCAGACGTTTTCAATCCCCTGGGTCCATGGTTCTTCATGGTAGGTTTTTGGATATCACAAACATCTCTTTCTTGTTGATATGAGCTTAATATCATCCTCAATTTTTTCTCCAAATACAATTTCAGAAGTGAAGTTTCCTACGAAGATGGCAGTTGATAACAACATTAAGGCAGTTACATACTCTGGCAACTAGGCATCTCGAAGGATTTTTTACATCATTCAAAAGCATTCATGGTTCAAAGTTATCGAATCAACGAACCTGTGATAGCTTGGACTGTGGTAGGATTGGATTCTCATGAACCATAGGTCTGTTGGTTTTCTGTTTACTATATTATTTTGATTGAAAATACATCTTTTTATAATATTTTCCTGTAAGTTTGGTATGGTAAGAGATCTCAGTTGTAGGGTTTTACTTGTATGCAGATTTGCTTGAGGAAAGGCTACAAGTCCTTTGCTAAGGTACGTGCAGCAGGATTTTCAGAAGAAAATGGAACTCTTGGTGAAATAATGATATAGATTTCATGTGGCGATGACCTCATATTACTTTTGATATCTGATGCTGCACAGGTCGGCACCACAGTACCTATACTACAGTGGCACATTTTGTATAGAATCTTTCCATTTGAGAGATAATACTGCAATTTCTATTGTTGTGAATGCTATTGATTTATGCGCATTTTGTAAAATTAAATCCCTCCAATTTGATTTATGATCTTGCAGGCAGATAATTACAAACAAATACGTCTTCAATTTCCATTACTATTTTATATCTACAACTATTGTTGTGAATGCTTTTGATTTATGGGTATGTTGTCAAATTAAATCCCTCTAATTTGATTTCTGATTGATTTATGATCTCGCAAATAATTACAAATAAATGTCTTCAATTTCCATTACTACTGTATATCTACAAATTCCATAGTAGTAATATGTCTTGTTTGTTAGGGAAATGCTTCTCTTTGTTATAGTAGTATTATATATATCTAAACTTATATATATATATATGGAAATGCTTCTCTTTGTTATAGTAGATTTATATATATCGAAACTTATATATATATATGAACAACGACTTAGTAACTTTATGCATCTGCCAATCATCACTGTTCAATCGATATATTGATCAGCCAACTAAGAGGTTAAAAAAATATTAAAACTATTGAAAGATTCTAGATTTGTTTGATATTTGAAGTACAAAGTACAGTCCCAGGGGAAACAAACAAAGACAACACTGAAACAAACAAATCACAAAAAACAGATCACACTCATTATATTATCTTTTATATCTTGCATTTTAGGTGCTATTATATTTTTATTTTATAAAAATATAAATAATATATTATTTATAGGATCTTTTATATCTGGTATGCTCTCTCGTTTTATATTTTATTTTATATAAATAAAAATATTATATTTTATATTGTGAAGTTTTTGAGATTTTTTTTTTTAATTTTAATAGTGAAAATTGAAAAAAACAAAAAAAGTTGTTTCAGAATCAATATATTAACATTTTAAAAATATAGATCATTTCAAAAGCATTATTATTATTAAATTTAAAAAATATTATTATTATTAAATTTAAAAATATTTATAATATTTCATAAAAAAAAATTGTTTCCTGGTCAATATTTATTTGTTAAAAAATTTAAAATAATTAAATTTTTCAAAATATAAATAATTTTAAAAATATTTTAATTTAATTTTAAAAAATTTTATGATTAAAACAATTTAATATATTATAAAGAAAACATCAATTCAATTTTAAATTTATATTTTTTCTTAAAATATCTTTGAATTTATAATAGTAATCATCTATCTTATCTAAAACCAATATATATAATAGTAATCATCTACATATCTAAAACCAAAAAGAGATAAAAAGAAATTAAATAAACAAAATGTTAAATTAACACTAAAATAAATTATAATAAATTCAAATTGTTCATCTTTATTTAAATATACAATATTTATAAAATAAAATAAAATTATCCATTATTTTTATCATGTTAAATCAAATTAAATAATTATTAAACTTTTTCAAATAAGGAAAACCAAAATTTGTTTTTTACATGATAAATTCATCATGGAAATCCCTTAACCTCCATTACTAAGTGTATTTTGTCTAAACTTAATAAGTTTTGGTATTTAATGATTTTATGCACTTCAAAGTTCTATCTAGAACATAGATCTATTCATAATGTCACTGAGCTATATAGAATAAAGATCAATGGTTCTGCTATTTTGCTTTATTTCGTTGAGTTTACATGAAATACATGAGCACGTCTTCAGCTTTGAAAGGTTAAACCTTCTCCTCGTTTCCGTCTTTTAAGAGTGAGTTTCTTTGTATTATTATTTATTATTCAATTTGGGCTACTTTGATATCTTACTGTGCAAGCTATGAAGCATTCTTACTCCAATGGAGATTATTTAATGGTGAATCTCACTGCATTCATTTAAAGCTTAGGGTTGCGGTAATTTAGTTCGAAACCGTAAGCTTGTGATGTCATTTTGTTGAATGGTAAATACAATTAATTAAATTTGAATTAGTAATTGTTGTGACATGGGTAATGCATACATTGGGATAGGATTTATGTTTATAAAAAGAGTTTTCCAATATAAATGTTTGAAAAATTAAATGAAACTAAGAATGCCCAACACACTAATACAATTAAAACATGAATTAAAAAAATAAATATTAATAAAGAAATTGTAATGATTAAAATTGTGATTAATTTAATAAATGTTTTTTAAAGAATTATTATTAAAATTTTAAATCATATTTTACATTAAATTATTATTAGATCTTTCAATCATAAATAAATATTTATTTATGAGTAATTTTTCAAAAAAAATTGAAAAATGAAATACAACTAAGAACAATAGATTAAAATTAAAGAAATTAATACTAATAAAGAAATTGTAATGATTAAAATTGTGATTAATTTAATAAGTGTTTTTTAAAGAATTATTATTAAAATTTTAAATCATATTTTACATTACATTATTATTAGATCTTTCAATCATAAATAAATATTTATTTATGAGTAATTTTTCAAAAGAAATTGAAAAATGAAATACAACTAAGAACAATAGATTACAAAAGAGAATACATATCAATTATGAAATGAAGTGTAATTTGATCAAAATTATGACTAATTAAATAAATATTTAATAAAAAAACATCATTAAAATTTCAAATCATGTGCACACTATATCATATATGCTAATCATAGGTAAAGTACTTGTAATTTGTAACTTCTACCTATGTCAAATTTGGAGTGAATTGGTGGTTGATTTGAAAACAATTTTTTTATTTATGTAAAAGAAAGATTAAGTAAAATTTATAAATTAAAATATAAATATATTAATTAAAGTTAAGATTGAGTAAAAAAAAAGGTTCACTCTAATTTTAAAATACAGATTTACATTCCTACAACTCACTAAGTTTTTTCTTAAAATTGTAATTTAGATTCATTTGGTAGTTGGTTTTGCAACATGTAAACTGATCTAAATCTCTCCAACCAGAATGCTCAATCCATCCATAGTGCAATAAATCCAAAACTACTTATTCCACTTTTAAAATGTCATTTTATCCTTTCCTATTTATTTTTTGTAAGTTAGGAATTGTATTAGAACCTGCGAAGTATAAAATTACATCTGTCATGCTATCATAGGAGGATATGACAATGTATTGCCCTGGTGGGAAACCAATGCTGACACATGGCCAAAAATTCATAGTGTCCATGCAAAACTTGAAGAGCTATAAGAGAAAGAGATCTAATGTGCCACACAGGGAAAAAATTATGTAGGCTAGATTGAATAGACCAAACCCAAAAGGTTGGTCTTATGCTAAGACTAAAAAATCCTAGAACTGAGAAGTCGCACAGGGAAAAAAGCTTGTGAATTATACTAACTGAAATTGTAAAAACACAGGAAACTTGAGCCAGAAAGAACTATCGGGTGCTGGGGTCGAGCCTCTACTCCGAAAAAACCTGTCACACATGCATGGTGTCTCTATCGAGCTTGTCTCTGTTCGAGATAGCCTACCCGAGGTCCTGAAGGAATGTCATCATAAGCTCCACTCATCACCACTGCTCTGTTTCCTTGTGTTACATCTCGTTGATGACGCTCTTGATGTCCTCAAGTGCTCGCTTGATGACATCCAAGAATCCTCGAAAACGTCCCTTTCTACGCAGTGGAAGCAAGCAGTAGAGAGCGAAGGAGGAGGAGGTGAGCC
>SNQJ01S0013973.1:33826-44100 GCA_010110895.2 Picea sitchensis
GGGGGGGGGGGACGGACTAAGCCTAGGAGCGAAGCCGAGGGAGTTTCCATGACTATCGAACCATTCTACTCGAAAATCATAAGGATTCGACAACGGAGACAAGTCCGAAGTAATGTCTCAAGGAGGAAGAACAAAAGTGAAGGAGGGAGTGGGAGAAAAAAGAGGCTTTGAGGTGGAGACATTCTCAGGTTCTGGAGGAGAGCTCGGACGAGCCTGCTGGCCATGTCCTCTCGCTCCCTTTCCTCTAGCAGCATACCAGGCCGCACCCCTCTTTGACTTATCCCTGATTCGAGGCATCGAGAGAGACACCTGAAACCAGATGAGGAACACGTGAAAGAAGTGAGATCTGTTGCTCGAAGAGCGTGAGACCATCTAGACGCAATAACAATGATTAACCATAGTAGAGGTTCTAGATACCGAGGGCTGAGTGCATTGCAAAAACTCGAGCCAGAGGAGAAAGACGAGACTAAATTCCAGAGGAGGTCGAGACTTTGGAGGCCAAGGGATCGAATGAGCCATGACACTCCATAACACAAGCCTAAAACCACCATGCTAGGACGGGTGATGGGAATGTGACTGCGTCCATCCCATTACCATTAACCTTCCCATGAACATAGGCGCCAAGTCATTACACTAGAACATAAAGTGTGAATAGCGAGGAATGGCGGTCGAGGCTTTAAATTCATGAGGTGATGGTGGAGGATGAGGGCACTTGAGCTCGCTCAATGTGGAAGGAGACTAGGCCAGGTGTCCTCCCCAGTGGTTGTCCACCCGTTGTATACGTAAACATTCCATCTGGGATATGATCCTTATTGTGGGCCATATTTCTGCAAGTGATCACGAAGGGGTGACTTGGAGACAAGGCTAGAGAATAAGAGAAGTCTCCTTGCTACAAGTCTACCCCAAAGTTTTCCAACATATCTGCTACTTCATTAACATTTCTTCGGACGTGGGAGGGAAGAATTACCCACTGAGGCTAAAGGATTGACTTAATTATGACCAGTCTGTTAATGAGTCTCCAGCTTGGGGATATCTTCTCTGGATCTGCACCGTTTAGGAGATGAGAGAGGAGGTTAACGACTATCTATGAATCAACTTCTGTTATAAGGAGGGATAGCCCTTGCTCTTTGGCTGCTTGCAAAACTTTGAGAAATCCCCAAGTTTTTGCTGCATTGTTGGTGTTAAGACCCAGGTTCCCGACATAGATGTGGAGGATCTCTCCTTTGCTGCTACAAATGGTTGCTTCATATCCTGCAGGTCTCGAATTACCCTTGGAGGCTCCATTGAAATTTATTTTGTAGAAACCTCTTTGTGGAACCTCCCAGTGGGAAGGGCTGATATTAGAAGTGTTACTTAGAGAGAAGACCAAAAGAAAGGGAGGGAGATCGAGTTTCCAAGAATTAAGGATGATGCACTCATTCGTCGGGCAATTCATATTCTGATTCGTTCAGTGGTACAAGTAGATTGTTTCCTTTATATTGGAGTGGATTTTAGACCAGACTTCTTGCCAGTTCCGGGATGTAGATTTAAATATTTAGCGATTTCGTTCCTTCCAAATTTTCCAAAGGATAAAACCAGGAAGAAGATACCAAATTCTGTTGAGGATGGGAGACTGGAAATTTGACTCTCTCCATCCCTCGATTGTTTCCCGGATACCTGTACGGTTCATGTTTGAGGTTCTCATGATGCTGCCACTGTAATCCCAGAGACACGAATTGTAGGAGAAAAGATTGAGAAGATGATTTTGAGTCTCCTCCATACCACAAAGCTGACACCAAGAAGGGCCTATAAATCCTCTTTTCCTTGGGTTGTCCCAAGTAAGAATGTTGTTTTTCATCGTTAACCAAAGGAAGATGCTAATTTTTGGCCAGAGCTTTGCGCCCCAAAATTTGCTCCAGACCTCTTCTTTTGGGAGGGAGCTATGTCATGGGCTGAGGGCATAAGATTCTTGTATGTTGAAGGTGCCAGTGTTGGAGTGACCCCACCTTAGGATGTCCTCCCCTTGTTGGTTGAAGATTCACCTTGATTTAAGTTGATCGAGCAGTGCTTGAAGATTTGTCTCATGAGGGATGTTCAGATCTTCAAAAGTGTTTTTCCATTTGCGCCAGGTGTCTCTTGAATCTTCTGGAATCCAGAAGTCAACGACTTTATGGAGGCCTGCATCTATATTTAAGGGAATGAAATATATCAAAGTGGGATATTTGTCCAAGGTTGGAAGTTGCTTCCCGGAATCATTCCAGAAGAGAGAAGAAGTCTCGTCCTGCAATTCCCAGAAAGCGTAATCCATTATCTGTCCCTTGTTGCACTTAGCTGCCTTCCAGATAAGAGACCCTGGGCTCTGACCATTCCATATGATTAGATCCTTTTCCAGAGTGGTTGGTGTATATTTTTTCCTCCATAGGCGTGCCCATAGGTCTTGCGGCCCTTTTAACCATCTCCACCATATTTTTACGCCGAGGATTTTATTGAGAAGAGAGGGGTCTCTGAGACCGAGTCCCCCTGCGTTCTTCGGTCTGCACACTTTTTCCTAGCTGACCTGAGCCATTTTCTGCCCCTCTTTGGTTCCTTTCCAAATGAATCCCCTTTGAATATTTCTTAAAGTGTTGAGGATAAAGTTTGTGGCTGCGAGTGCCGAGAATACATAGATCAGGAGGGCTTGCAAGACATACCTGAGGAGGATGAGGCGACCAGGCAGATTAAGGGAGCGAAAACACCAAGAGGAAAGTTTTTTTCCGGAAGTTGGAAAGAAGATTTTCCCATGAGGTATTTCTTAGAGGATTATCAATCAAGGGAATTCCAAGGTATTTGGAGGGGAGGATGCTATGGTTCAACCCCAAGAGCTGTGTAATATGACATTGGATCTGGATGGGCATATTGAAAAAGAAAATTTGGGATTTGGAAAGGTTAATTTCCATGTCCGAAGAATCACATAAAAGGTTGATAACAGAGAAGATACAGAGAGATTCTTGGACTGTGGGGACTCCCATTAGAAGTATATCATCCATGAACTGACTGTGTGAAATGGGCAGAGATATCCCATGGGGGTGAGACCAGAGAGGGAGTGGTCTGTTATGGATTCTTTAATGGCTCGGATCAACCCTTCCACCATTAAGATAAAGAGAAAGGGAGAAAGTGGATCCCCTTTCCTTACTCCTCTAGAAGGAGAGAATGGTTTGGAAGGGACTCCATTGACCAGGATGGAGAACAGGGTTGACGAGGTGAGATTGACAATCAAGGAGACCCATGAAGGATCAAAACCAAACGCGAGAAGGGTTGTTTTCAAGTAGTTCCATCTTAATTTATCAAAATATTTAGAAAGATCCAATTTTAGAAGCATACCTAGAGACTTGGTCGAATGAAGCGAGTGGATAGCTTTGTGAGCCAGGATGACACTGTCCAGTATCTGTCTTCCCTCCACATATATCGATTGTTCCTGAGAGATGATGAACGTTAGGATGGGTTTAAGGCACTTAGTGATGATCTTCATGAATAGCTTATAGATTACATTGCAGAGTACAATGGGTTGGAAATGAGAAGGGGAGGTGAATTTGTTCTCTTTGGGAATGAGAGTGAGAAAGGTGGCGTTGAGGGCTTGAAGGACCTACCCAGATTTTCTAGAATCCTCTATGATTTCTCAGACTTCTTCATGAATGATGTCCCAACAATGATGGAAGAAGTCTGAAGTAAACCGATTCGGCCCAGGAGATTTACCGAGCGGGGTGTCCCTGAGGGCTTGATCTACTTCTTCTTGAGCAAAAGGACTCATCAAAACCTTGTTCTTCTCTTTCGTGACCTCATTTGGAATGTGCTTGAGGATAGATTCAATCGCAAGGGATCGATCTATAGGGGGTTCTGTAAGAAATGTTTTGTAGTAAGAGATTAATTCCTTTTCTATATTTGCGTGTTGTTGAATCTCTAGGCCTTGGTCTGAAACCAGGCGAGTGATGTGATTTGTGTGTCGGTGTTCAACCATCGATCTATAGAAAAATTTGTTATTCTTTTCTCCCTCTTTGATCCATTGGATGCGAGATTTTTGTCTCCACGGGATTTCTTCCTGCGCTCGTCTTTCAGCTAACTCATTGTTGAGAAGAGATTATTGCTCCTTTAGTGAATCAGTGAGGCCTTATGTTTAGATCTGTTGTTGAAGGTTTTGTATTTGTTGATTGAGGATTTCCTGAGCATGGAAGATGTTGCCAAAAGTGGACTTATTCCAAGATTTCAATTGTTGCTTGAGGTTTTTTATCCTTTGTTGAAACTTGAACATAGGAGTGCATGTAGGGATTGCTACTTCTTTCCACCAGAGCCTTATGTTAGCTTGAAAATCCGGGTGTGTCAACCATAATTTTTCAAAGTGGAAGGGTTTCCTTCTTAGGGTGCCACTGATGTTTATCGATAAGAGAATATGCCAGTGATCAGATCTTGGAGTGTCGATCACTCTGGCATTCCAAGATAGACCATCCATCATGGTGGATTCTAAGATTAAGAATTGGTCTAATCTACAGGAGACATGTTGTGTCCCCGAGCATCTATTGGACCAGGTGAAGGGATCGTTGTCTGTTTCTACATTAATGAGATTCATTAGACCGATGATTCAATGGAAGTGCTCACTATCATTTCCATGCCTGTGCGTGCCCCCCTTCTTTTCCTCCAAACCTGTTATCATGTTGAAATTGGCCCAAAGGATCCATTGTTGATTGTTGATGCGATTAGAAATCCATTCTAAGTGATGGAGGAAGGCTTCCTTATCTCCTGGGATTGTATGTCCATAGACATTCATGATAAATCCGTGTTTGTTCGATCCGATGAGGTGGAAGGACGTTGTGATGGCCCAGTTGGAGGTGAAAAATCCTTCCATCAGTACCATAACTGGGTTCCATAGTACAACGAGCCCTCCCGCTGCCCCCTTTGCATCGATTTCGACAAGATTAGCTTGTTTCAAACATTTTTTAAGAATTTGAGAAGCTTCCTCTCCCGCGCATTTAGTTTCTTGCAAAAGAAGAATGTCTGGTTGTTCCTTCATTATCCTTTCTCGGAGCAAGCCTTGCTTGCTTCTTGCATTGAGACCCCTTATATTCTAGGATAGCATCTTCCTGAAGATGATGAGGGTTGGAGGGGAGGAAATCTATCTGAGATCAGATGGATCTGGCCCGAGTTCACTAGGAAATTTCCCACATCTTGAATGAGTTGATGCTTTGGTTTTTTGTCTCTTTTTTCTCATCTTTTGTAGATTTGTGTTGATCTTTGGAGCTACCTTTTTTTATTCTGATATTTGAATTAGCACGGGTTGATCCTCCTGTTGTTGAGTTGAGGAAAACTTTGTGGACTTTGTGTAGCTAATCCAGAGGTATAGTGTAGAGATGTTGTTTTCGGTAGGCTTGCTCCGGGTGTGCCATATCTATTCCTGTGAGCTCCTGATCTTCCAGATCTATGTCAGGGTCTCTGATTTCCAGTCCAAGGTTTGCAGGTAGGGATGTCTCTGAGAAGGGGATTTGAGTGTATCATGGGCCATAGGGAGTGGGGTATGGAGAGCCCTGGACTTGCGCTGGGATTGAGGGGTTTGTCAGGGGGTCGGAGGGAATGGTAGGATTTTCTGACGGGGTCTGAAGGGCCTCGAAAGAGTTGCTAGTTGAGGGTCTAGAGGGGGCTTGGGGGGGTGATTTTTTGGCTAGATGCATGCGGTGTCCCATGACTTGGGTGAAGTTGTCCTTGGTTTTGTCGGGATCCTCCATAGTGGATTTGTTGGGGTTATTTAAAGGGCATTCATGGAAAAGATGACCATGTTCATGGAATTTCCGACAACAGAAGGGTATGTGCTCGTAATCTAAGGTTTGGGACCATTCTTCGTCGTGGTAATATAGGTTTATGGCTCCAGGGAGAGGTTTGGAGATATTCAAATAAACACAAATTTGTGCATAAGCAGTGTACCTTCGTTATTTTATTGCCTCTGAAGCCTTGACATAGATCCCAATCGTGTTGTCGATGCCGGCGAGTATTTCTTCCAGACAAAACTCTTGATGTAGCGAGTACAATCTCAGCCAGACTGGTGCATGCGTGAATTCTTCCTTCTTGGTGTTGAACCTTTCCATCTAGAAACGAAGGAAAAGACCTGTCGAGTTGTAAAAGTACGGGCCTCCTTCAAAGATTATGTTTCTGTCCTCCATGTTGTGCAGGATGATAGTGAAGAAGCCTTTTGATCCAAGTTGGAGTTCATAGTGACCCTTGGGCTTCCACCAATGTTGAATCCATTTGACTAAATCCTTTTATGATGGCCATAATTCGAGAAATTTCCCTATCAGGGCGAAATCTTTCATGTATTGTTTCTGGTCTTCTATTCTTGGAGAGCTGATAGTATATTTGGGTGCTATTGAGGCCTATGGGATGCATTTTCCTAGTTCCAAGGTGCGATCTGTTTTTGGGTGGTTTGATGGATCTATTTCCATCGGTTTCTCCTTCGGCACCCAAATGATGTTCTTCATTTCTACTAGAATCTCAAAGGGCGAACGTTTGAAATGTTTGAATATTCGCTCCGGTGCGGTGACAGAGCTATAAGAGGGGCCAATAAGCCCCCCTTCCTCGGCCTCCATGGCCACAACAAGGGCTCAGGGAGAAGAACAAACATTTTCCCATTATTGAAAATCATATTTGTATTTTATAAAATCTTTATTCAAAATGTTCACATTATTAATTAAACTTCTTTGAGTTTATCAAGTATACCATTCTTACATAAAATTTGCAATTGATTTTCCAACTTCTTCAAATTTTTAATTTCCATCTCCCTCTTGCTACAAACAGTGTTGGTAACCCTTCTTTGTTGCATAACTATGGAATATGCATGTATTTTTCAACATTTATAATTTAAATGCTGCAATAGCAAATACTCAAGATGGAACAAATGTTTCCATGAATTTTTTTAAAATAAAATTAGATACTTTTATGATTCTTATTAATTCATTTGATTTACTTAAACATTCTCATTCGCCCGAGTAGGCTAGTTATTGTAATTTTAAGAAATAAAAAAAAAAAAATGTTTATTTGCACTTATCGTCTAATGGGCTTGGAAGAAGGCCTCGAATTCGAATGGCCTAAGTTCTTCGAGGACTGTGCTGTTTGGCATTGATTATAATGGTATATAAATGTGATGTGACTATATTGACGTGGGTGTGGGCTTGGCAGAAGGCCTCATGGCGTAAGGTCTTCAAAGAATGTGCTATTGGCCAAAACTTTGTCCCTGCTACAGGGACAAAGTTTTGGGCAATTTTAATTAGTTTTTATGCACGATTTTCAAGGCATCCAATCGTGTTTTAATCTAAAGTTACATTGCCTTGAAAATGGAAGCCAGGGGTGGTGGAGGGTTCCATTGCCTGGAGAATAGGGGTGGCGGCAGGTTCCATTGCCTTGAGAACGAGAACGACAACCAAAGATGGCGGTCGGATACATTAATTCTTTGGCAGGTGGATGGGAACCGGAGCCAGGGGGTGGCACCATGGCCACACTACAGTCGATGCAATATTGTCTGGCAAGATGCATCTCATCACAAAAGTGTCAATCTTTAACTTACTCCTTACTCTCTAGAAACATCTGTAGGATCCTAGCATCGTTTCCCTGGTGTGAAAGAGGTGGTACTGCGTAGATTCTCTCACTCTCACTCGCAAGCATGTTACCATTGTGTTTAGTTACACCATAATCCATTCGTATCTCAGCGCTCGGTTCCCATGGATTTAATCACTGAAACTGAAGGGGAAGCCCACGGCTACCATGTTTAATTTGATTCCACCAGACTGGGGCGAATATGCTGAGCCGTGAATTAACTAGATTTATGAGACATTTCATGGCTTAAAATGTCTTCATTTGCGCAGAATGATCATTACGGATGAGAATCTTAGGGTTCTGGATTGCAACCATGGAAACATTTTTCAGATGCTTAAGCTGGAGAAGTGCTTCGGATTTTCAATTCTGGGCTCCCTGAAATCGTACGCTCCTGAAGGTAATTTTCAAGTTGCTGGTTGAATAAGTTACGTTTCAGCATATTGACTTATGCAGTAGTATTATCAAACCTGATTCTCTGGAGCTTGTGTTCTCTGGAGCTTAAGCTATTTTAGTATAATTAATGGCAGCGTTAGGGTCAATTTCATGTTCACAGTTTATGCTATTTTAGTATAATTAATGGCAGCGTTAGGGTCAATTTCATATTCACAGTTTCTGTTATTTTAGTATAGATCCAATAGGGCATATTTCACAGTTTATCTTTCATATATGAATAAGATGCTTTCCGGTGAGTTGCAATGGATGCTTGCCCCTGGATTGTGTTACCCCCGTTGTTGGGGGTGGTCTGTTCCCATCTTCGCCCTGATCCAATTTTTCAGAATTACAAGTATGCTTAATACGTTCTACTCTTATTATCTTGAAAGAAAAAACTTCAATAAACCAACGTTATTATTGATTAGTGCGATAAATTAAGTGTTAAATGTGAATTGTACGATATAAGATTTGTGTTAAATTAAGACGAATTGCATGCGGCCTATTTTGGTGCCCTCGTGTTTTTAAATCGTGGAGATGAAGTTGCAGGTTTCAATCTCTGTACTTCTCACATGTGAAGCCTTGGGTTCTGAGAAGGATATTGGCAATGGTCCTCTTTAGATGAGGCTTATCCGAAACTAAAATGTATATCCAAAGAATATATATTTGTTCATATATATCCAAAACTAAAATGGGATGTGAGATTATCACCTACTTCCAAAGAATTTAAAAAGCTACCGAATCGAACTTGTGACCAAATTCGAGGGTGTGCGCGCCCTTGGAATGTTCCCATTCAATTTAGTTTCCGTAGGCTTTCCCATTTGGATTTGTTATGAAATAGATGGAGATCTCTTCGTCTAAATGCACATGGCCCTAAACTAATTACTTTGTCGTTTGGATTTATGGTTCTCATGGAAATATCCTCTATGGGTTTCAAATTAACCTAGTGTTTACTTTTTCCATCGGATGAAATGGAATGCCAAGGAATCAAATTCATATAAAAATTTCCTTTTGTAGATAAGAAGTAAGTGCAATGGGATATTAAGTGCAGTGCAATAACAATTAACACAGTAATTAAGAGATTAGAGTAAAGTAGATAATAAGACAATTAGGAGTCAGGTTCATACATACAAATAATATTAAATAAATTAAAATTTAAATAAATAAGAAGTAGTGAAAGAAAAGAGCAAGAATATTAAAATTGAAAACTTAAGGGGTAATAGACCTAAGATCAAAACCAATTTTTAATGTAATTTTAACTTCCGTAAATTGCATAAAATATGCAGTTAAATCAAAACCAAATTCTAATGTAATTTTAACTTTCCCTAAATTGCATACGTACTCAGGTTAATTCCAACTCATTATTTGATTGTTCACTTATAATTCCAACTCAGGCTACTTAACATCGTCAACCATATTCTTAGTACAACCCTCTTTCTTTTCATGCACATGGAATGGCCATTTAATATATCCATTTTCACGCACATGGAATGGCCATTTAATATATCAGAATGGATGAGGATAAGAATAAGAAGTGAGCTCCTGAAATTATAACGACAGGCATGTACACGTTTTCTCCTTTCAGAGATATATATCCACATGTTTTCTTTACATATTCCAATAGTCCAATGCTTGTTCAAGTTAGATCCCATAGAAATTATCACATGCAATCTAGGCTCAAGAATTTGTTAAATACAAATATCCATATGAAGAACCATATCAAAAAAAGTTCCACCAACAACTGTAGATTTCCTGTCATGAATTGAACCCTCACGATATAGAACATTCTCTTCTGAGCATAAAAGCATCCCAAGGATTCCCATATGCACCTTTCTTTAATGTTTTAAATACATCTTTGAAGCTGGAAATAAAACGAGTTTGAGTTGTTAAACCTCTCACCGATGAATCACCTAGTGATTACGGTACTTACCCCCGGGGTGCTTTCTACCTCGTGAACGAAGAGTAAGAGCTTTCCATATTAAATATGCATGTGGCTTAAAACCAATTAAGCTAGATATGCAAGGATCCAAAACTTCTGTGATAAACACATGAATACCTGACCGTATCTATTTGCATTAATTGCCAAGTTCTTCGAAGATGGCTTGAGAGTGGAAGAGTTCTAGGCATGTCTAACTACGTTCACATAACTTTCTACATTCAAGGTCGACCCAGGTAACTACAAAATCATCTATAGTAAAATGTGAATGTTTTTATGGGATAACGCTTTCTGATTACATGACTCAGGCAATTGACCATCA
>SNQJ01S0013973.1:44110-62026 GCA_010110895.2 Picea sitchensis
ATTCAATAATGAGATCTGTGGCGTGTGTTTTTTATGCAATTCTGTTCTGCGGTTCCTGTTAAAACCGTTTCTCTGTTCTATCAATTCATTTTTTGTTTCCGCAGATTCGTTCTTCACAATGGACCTTTATGACCTAGAGTGAGCACCAGAGACAAAGGTAAAGGCACCAGAAGTAAAGGTCAAACTCTCACAACCCACAAGAAATTATAAAGGAACTATTTCAGGAGTCTTTGGTGATCACCAATAAATCTTTACAAGAGTGGTCATTCAATGAAAAACACAACATTATTCTATTAATAAAGGAAACAGAGTATGCAATTAAAAAAATCCATACTGATTCAAACCACACAATTACTAATCATGGCCAAGGTGTGTCGAGTTGGGTTTCGTTGGACCCTAACTAACCAACTCATACCCTCCCTAAAGAGAACTAAATTGCAAAACTCAAATGATAAATCTTTAAAAGAGTGGTCATTCAATTAAAAACACAACATTCATCTATTAATAAAGGAAACAAAGTATGCAATTAAAAAAATCCATACTAATTCAAACCACACAATTACTAGTCATGACCAAGGTGTGTCGAGTTGGGTTTGATTGGACCCTAACTAACCAACTCAAACCCTCCCTAAAGAGAACTAAATTGCAAAACTCAAATGATCATTAGGAAAACAAGACGACCATTAGTAGAGTTCAATTCCAGTACATATCAAGTGCAAATGATACAGGCCTAGTAGCTTTATAATGTGTATAATCTGCATGTGGAGCTAAGTGGAACCCCTCTGCCAACATCAATGCAAAAAATCAAATCAAAACCTTGGTATCTTGCAAGGACATTGCCACATGTAGCTTGTTATAATGATATATAATTGTGATCTCACAGAAATATTTTGACGTGGGTTTGTTTTGATACTATGATGGAACAGCTGGTATCATTTCGGCTGCAACATCGATGATAATATTATTCTTGGAATAGGTAGCTTGCTTATCTCGCTCGTAAACAGTCAGTTTTCCCTTAATCGAATGCCCCGGACTCTTCCGAGTGAATCATTTATCAGTTTCGATCTTTTCACAAGCAAGGCAAGTAAAATAGGGTGGCGATCCCTCGACCAGAGAAGCAAGCACTCGATCTTCTTTCGAATTCTTCTGGACGACGGACACTCAACCAAACAGAATAGTTGGCAGAGGAGAGCAGATGCCCCAAATAATTAGTGTGCAGACGCGATCAGATAGGAAATCACTATCACTCGAATGAACGACAGATTCCGACGGATGCTTACTATAAATAAGCACTCATCATAGTCTGGAAGCTCTGAAGATTCAGGTACTCTAGCTTGCTTATATCGCTTGTAAACAATCAGTTCTAGAGTAGCTTTTGCATTATAAAGAAATAATCCACTCAGAATAGAATTTTTATATCAACACCTTCTTGTGAATTTCCATAGGTGTTGATTCTACATGTGAAAACAAGCACTTACTTGGCATATCAATACGAGCTGTGAAACTAATGGCTGCTGCAAAATTAGGGAAACTGATGGCTGCCGCAAAATTAGGGCCCATCATGTGAAGAGTAACCAAAAATGGGGATATAAAGTGAACATAAGGACGAAGGTGGCCAAGTGCACCGCCAGCTTTCGAATCAAGTGACTGCCCTTGCATTTACAGGACCATTCAGGACCATTCACTGAGAAAGGTAAACCTAAACAGATGCTGGGTTATGTTGCCCGTATTATTAGTAATCCCTTGAGTCCTGTAATGATCTCCAATGGATTATGAAGGTCGGATATCAATAGGTGAATATGTAATGATCTCCAATGGACTATCCAAGCTTGGATATCAATATGTGAATATAGGTAACTTGGAATAGATTAAAAAAATAGATAAAATAAAATTATAGTGTCTCTTCCCTTATTTCTAGACTAAGTTATTTACTTGGAGCCCATAATTGTTGATCAAATGACAACAGAGCTTGCATATTGTGTAATCTGGTTACTAAAGCCTCAACATTTCATTCGGGCATGAAGACTCTAGCAGACTAAGTACACTCTAGGGGACTCAAGCTTGGAATATATTGTGATGCTGGGTCAGCTTACAATGCTAGATCAATTGAAATCATTTTTTACTGTTTATGTATCCATTGGCTTTTTCATTTTAAAACTTAGAGGAGAAGGACTAAGCTGTCATTCAGCACTTGCTCTATCAACATCCATCTAAGTGGTTGCCCAGTTATTGCTCTATCAACATCTATCTGAGTGGTTGCCGGGTTGTTAGAGAATGGTTGCCCGGTCATTATATATGACTTTCTGACTTCTCACTTGGTAAGACACAACTTTTCTCGTGACGATTATATTCCTAAGCTGTATAAAAATCTTGTGTGGCATATGCTTGATTCCGCTTTCGAATGATCAAAGTAATACCCGTAACTTTGTGATATCTTCTATTAACCAAAAAGAAAAAGCTCTAAACCATACCATTGTGAAAACAATTTTACGATCTTGAATGGCATCAAATTATGGTAAGACAATATATTCTGGAAATTCCTTTAAAATATACATCATATGTGAATTCAAGAGAAATGACGCACTGATCTAATCTCATTTTGTCTAACCAGAATACGAGTCGACAAAGGAAGCATAAACTCTAGTTTCCATAATGAATGTAGGGATCATAAAATTTGGAGGATCAAGCAAATCACAGTGCATGTACCAAGAAGATCACCTGAGAGATTTGTTCCTGCGACCAATTGTTACTACCCCTGACCTTTCATTTGATGAAATTGTTGTCATAAGAGGCTGGCATCTCAAAGCCACTCAAGAAGCGCACTCGAATTGTCCTTGAGAGGTTCTGTTTGGCCGCCTCTAGAAGAGCTGATTTCAATTTCAGAAGAACAAAGGAGAAGCCTCATTCGATGATGACATGCGTCGTGACAACACCACGGTAATTGTATTTTTCAAGGCCGGGATCTTCTCGGGTTTAAACTTGTGACCACCAGAACATGAAACCCTTCTAAGCTATCTTCACAATCACCAACAATGAGATGGCAGGAATGATAGGGACGTGTGGAATGAGGAACTGGACACCACCTATCATTGGAATGAATTCCCAGATTCTCATCCATTGTCGTCCAATGGATTTGGACAAAATTTACAAGTCACCATCATACATATGGGAAATGCCTCATGAACAAAATTTACAAGTCACCATCATACATATGATTCGCAGAGAAATGCCTCATGAAATAGATATTGAATATTGAAAAAGCTATGCATTCAACCCAAGCTTGTATGTACTAAAAGTCAAAGTTTGCCTCTAAGATGGCATGTCAGTTAGACTAACGAGGAGTTAGAGACACGGAGACAGATCCATGAGTTGCAGGTAGCTGAGGAATTCGTATGGCATTGAAATGTGCAATATAGCCGAGTGACTTGTCTTTAACAACTTATCCATATACTAAGAGGTGATAATTTGGGGAATCAAATGTAAACCCCTTGAGTGTATGTTTCTTCCCTTCTTGAGTGAATCTCATGCAAAATTCTTCTAAATATGATGGTGACATGTCTCAAAGTGCATAACCATTCTTTCTTGAGAACTATATCACAACCTCTCATATCAATACTCTCATATCAATAGAAACACATGAGTTTTGAGATAATACTCACCAATTTGTAGTTTCACATTTTCATCGTACCAAAATTGGTGATAGTAATTTGAAAATTAGATATGGGGCTTACATAATAATGGATTTTGTGTGCCACTCTCTTATGGATAAAATTTTGGATTCTACTACTGTCAATCAACACAATCACTTTGCCTATGGAGTGAAATTTGGGGTTCCTCACAAGGATCTTGTAAGGTTCCCTCATCTTCCATGTGGGGAGGGGATGTCTTCCAAAGTTGGTCCAGGAGTATCTATAATAGGAATGTCGTCTAAGTAGTCATGTGGAGATATATCCATTCAAAATGATTTTTATTCTTTACATTTGTTCCATTTGAAATATCACCCATCACAATTATAGCAAATACAAAATTGTTGACATTCTACCATCTCTTAGAGAGACAACTTGTGGATGTGGATTAGTTGTAAGTTGGATGAGTTAGGGTTAGTATCCATAGGGGGTTGGGGAAAGTGTTGAATAAAGGTCTCTTGGTTTGTGCATTGATCACTGCCACATCTTTTTAGCTTTGTCAAAAGCTTCGGACCATGTTTTTGGGAATTGCATCATAATGTGTGATTAAATTGCTTCCTTCAAACCACTAGTGAAAAATTCTTTAAAAAATGAATAAGATAGGCCCTTTATGAAGATTTCCAATTGCTCAAAGGTGGTAATATAGTCCATAACTGTGTCGATTTCACATAATGAGCATAAAGTAGTTGCACAAACTAGGTCCAAGCAATGTAGTTTTTATAAGTCTTTTTATACCATTGTCATCGCTACCAATATTTGACATCCAAATATAAGCCCCCCATTTTCAATTTGTGTATGTCATCGGTAATTTCATGGAGATATAAATATTGTTCCAATTGAATCACTCAAATCAAGGGATCAGAGATATCAAATTTTTTCATGTCAATGTTTGGAAAATGGTGACATGAATTGTGATCCTAAAAGTGTGGATGGGGGTCATCCTAAAACACCATGTGCATGGACTACAAAGTTTGCACTAGAGATTCCTCCTTGGTTGGGTTAACGTTTGGATATGGTATGATGAGATTAAAGTGGTCACCTAACAATTGAAGTCATCATGTGATTTCATTGCTTCATCAATATGGTTGAGTGTAGCCTCAATGCTAGCAACTTTTCTATCCAGATCTTGGCATTGATCCGTTTGGGCCTATTGTTGATTCTCTAAGCTATCCATGTTACAAGTTTGGACCATAGGACCACCAAAGATTTTGTGGAAGTCTTATTTTCCACTTATCTCAGTGTAGTCAATGGTTTGAAAGGACTATGTTAAAATATACAATCACTATATTGTTGGGTCCACACGAAAAAGGTTACTTGAAAGGGAGATCCAAGCATTTAATATAGCAGCATGGATCTTTTGAGATAGGCCTCCTACAATGGTGTTGATAGAATGAGTATTACTTCTAATTGATTATTACTATAGCGATAGAATCTCCAAATTTAGTCTAGATCCAAAGATGTAGGAATTTTGTTGGTATAGATAGAACATAATTGTATAGATAGAATATAATTGTAAAATAACTAGAAACAATAAAGAATAAGATGAAGTCTCTAAAATATATCATTGTATTATGATAATGAAAGAAGAAAAATAATGTTCACTTTCCTTTAAACGTGGGATGACCTTTCACTAAAAAGAGCTACAAATACACAACACAAGAAAAACATTCCATAGTCTCGAGTTCCTTTAAATAACTTTTCAATAGAAAAAAACCTAACTACTTTTGGTCTAGTCACTAATGGGTACCAACTACCTAGTGGGCCTTATAAGGTGGACCCTTTTACATTGAATAACTTTCCACTACAATCCAACAATCAACTAACTCCTAGGTAGCCTAAAGTAGGGAGGTTAATGTAGGATCCTAACATATTTTGGTTCTTTTACAATTATATATTGTTGTTATAATGTGTCATTTCTCCTCTAAATCTTGTTATATTCCATTATTTCTATGATTAATCTTTTGTAATTTTTTCTAATAAAGAACACCACAAAGTAGCAAATGACTAGAGTATTCTAGTTACCATTTTGATAGAAACCATTAATTTAGTGTTAGTTAGTTCATTCATTCCCCTTTTTAATATGAATTCTCACTACCAATTGATTGAAGAATTCAATTGCAATTGCTCACATAAGGACCACGGGTTTTTGATAGTGACCATGGCAAATTTAAGATTCCTAGGTAGAAGGCCATTCCAATGGATGAAAGATGTTTATCATGCCACTCCAATGTATGAAAAGATGTTTATCATGCCCATTTATCAAGAGTATTTGTGCTCTTCCATTAAATTTAATTATTACAAATATAAGCAAAAATGTCAAAATTTTAATTTGAGGTACCTAAGAGTCCCAATGGTGTAATAAATAACTAGTATTTTATTCTAGTACCCAATGGTGTGTAATAAATAACTAGTAACCATAGCTGGGGAAAGAGAACACCTAAAAAAACTAAGCAACATATGTAAAAGCAAAAAGATTAGATATCATCTAATTACAATTTGATATGAAAATGCAATAAAATAGATGACAAATTTTATTATCATCATTAATCACTAATAAATACAAAACCATGTCATTGAAATTAGCTAGAACTAATTCTACATTAATTATTTGTAAGATAAATTATATATATCTTCGAGAAAAGGGAAGACCTAGATATTCCTCACATTTTATCTTAAATATGAAATGAATTCAAAAACTAGATATGATCAGATTATTGTGAAAATTGTAAACTTGTAAACCTGGGAGTTGGAGTTGTCTATTTTGACGTCAATTTAAATTATCACATGAATTAAAGTATTTTTAGATCTTGGAAAAAATGATACTTCTTTCTCTTAGGAAGAAAACTAAGGTTTTTAAGTCTTGTGACAAAACTTGGCCAAGTTATAGAGGACTTCCAAGTCAAACTTTGTTTTTCATAGAAACAAGATAAATTGATTTGCTAGAAATTCATACTTGCTTCAAACAACTTCGACTCGGTAGGAATAAGTTTGATGCTCAAGTAATTGAGGGTCTCAAAATATGGCTTCTGTGTTGGCACAGAGTTTTTGACGGTTTGCAAGGTTTACTTGCGAACCTGATGAGAAAATCAACGAGTACCTTTATAATTTTTGATACCCAAACATGAAAATATTTATTATTCTACTTAGTGACTTTTGTTTAGTCCAATTTCAACTCTTATTCTCCTCTTGTTCAATTTTGTAACTATAGTTTCTACCTATTTCCATTCACTCTAAGAAAATCTGTATTTTTTTTTCACAAGGTGTATGGAAAAAAAATAGAGATTTATAGTAGAGAAAGCACAAGGTGTATGGAAATAATCTTTGTATTAGGGGAACATGTCTTGAAATAAGAAATACCCTGGACCTAAGAGAAACACTTCATTGTCAATCATGTCTTATGCTTCTCAACACATCTATTAGTTAAAAACTTAGTTTTATATATCCATTTGCATCCAACAAGATTATTCCCTTAAGGGAAGAGGAACTAAATCCCATGTGTTGTTCTTCATAAGTATTGTCATTATATCCCCTCAAACATCTTGTCCATGGGTTTTCTCGTAATATTGAAGATCAAAAGTCTCTATAACCTTTTGCATAGGAGAAGAATCCATTTACAATCTTGCTATGGATTTTTAGATGCCTTACAAATATTATAGTTGACACTTTCAAATGTATTTAAACAAGCGAAATGTTGGAAACACCATTTGTAGGAGGATTATCAAAAGAATCAAGGAGGAGGAGAACATATTTTTTCTTTAATTTGAACACAGGCATCTACATAAGAAAAAATGTCAAAATTTTAATATTCATAAAATCATGAACAATTAGTAGCCAAAAACATTTACATAAGCATTGCAAGGGAAATTGTCTCACCTTGCATCTTTGAGTCGACAAGAAGCGCACTCAAATTTTCCCTTATGTTTGGTTGCCTCTGGAAGAGCTGACTTAAATTTTAGAAGAACAAATGGGAAGCCTCATTCGATGATGAGATGCGACGGGAAAACACTATTAGAAATAATGCCTCATTATGATGCAACCTAGAGTTTAGGGATTGGATTGGGTTAGCTGGAGGAAGTTGAGATATTCTCTCAATGTCTCCCTCCAAGAGTGGAATAAGTTGGATCTCACAACACTTATTTAAGTGTGTAGTATCTTTGTTTATGATGTGCAATAATACCAACTATTTTATGTGTGAGCTTAATTCTTCCAATTCTCAATTTGGTATCAGAGCAAGGTTAAGCAATTGTTGAGTTGTTGCGTGGAGGAGAGCCATCTGCTACGAGTACGAGGAGTGGTGAATTGTCATGCCTGGTGTTTGCAAAACCGTCGATTGCCCTGTGCGTCAACATCCAAAAGGATCCGTCCTCACCAGGGATCTGTGTTTTGAAAGGGGCGCATGAAAGGATTGTTGTCACCTACATTTATTGAATCGTTGCCACCGTTCGCAAGGAATTTCTTGCAAATTGTCACGTATTCTAACTGTCAGAGCTTAAGGGAGGGCACATATCGTTGTTTTTACTGCCAATAGACCCTAAAAACTGTTGTCAAGAATCATTCATTGTCTTCTTTGGTGGTCATGTTCTAGCCAGATCGCAGGAGATTTGTTGTACGAGATCGCAAGAGATTCGCTGTCAGGAAAGAGGAATAGGAGCCTATCATGATTTGTTGTAATCTTTATAGAGGAAGGAATGTTTCCATATCTATTGATCGTAGAGGTATTCATTTTCTTATAAAAGTTTTTGTTGATATGGATAATATTGCATTGGAAAAATTTAATGGTTTTAATTTCCATACTTGGAAAGTAAAAATACAACTTCAAATGATGCATAAGAATTTATGGGGAATAGTAAAAGGTATAGAGAAGGCACCTATAGATCCTAGGCAATTAATTGAATGGGAGAAAAGAGAGGATAGAGCCAATTCCATTCTTGGACTGTCTCTTGCAGATTCCGAACTACACCTAATGGATTTGTAAAAATCTTCTCAAGAAATGTGGGTACAATTGAGTACAATATTTGGGGAAAAGGCTATAAATGCCAAGTTTTCATTAAAATTACAACTATTCAAATTAAAAATGCATGATGAAGTATCATTGTCTTCTCACATAAATGATCTAAAGTCTTTATTAGCACACTTGGGAGAGATCGACTCTAAAGTCATGAAGATGATGCAAAAACAGTTTTGCTGAATAGTTTGTCTCCAAAATATGACAATGTTATTTTTACTTAAACTCAATTACCCTCTCGAACTATGGAAGACATGATTTTAGCACTCTTAGCAGAAGAAAAAAGGATGAAGGAAGGTGACATGGAAATCAGTTCACATGCTGAAATTGCACTATTCTCCAAGGGAAGAACAAATAAAAACATTGAATGCTTCTACTGTCGAAGATGTGGACATACAACACTGAATTGCAAAACACGTGCTAGTGATCTTCTAATAGGAAAATTGAAAGAGTCAGCTAACATAGCTGATGACTCACTAGGTGCTATGCATGAATACTCATCCATTGATGATGAACCTTCTCAATCATCTCTCAAACTTTTCTAGAATATAGTTATTGGTTATGTATGTTAGATATATGTATTGTAAAAACTTTTGATTCTTGTTGTATTTCGGTGCTCCAAGATCATCAGTGAAGTGTTATCATTGTGTTGTTGAGTGTGTGTAAAAGAAAAAAAAAGGGTCATTTTGTAAGATCGATTACTCAATGTTTCAGTATCAAGACTATTCTTCGGGGTTGTTTAGAACCATAGATCTTATAAATACTTCAAAGATAGTGAGAAGCAGTTGTATTTGTATTGGATGAATTGGTAGCTCGAAGATGATGGAGAGAAAGAGTGTGTCTATGAAGTTCAGAGATGGGTGCAAAATTTGTGTTGTAACCTTTTGTTATGTTTTGTAATGTAAGCATTAAGGTGGGTGTTAGAAATAATGCCTCATTACGATGCATCCTAGAGTTTAGAGATTGGGTTGGGTTAGGTGGAAGAAGTTGAGATATTCTCTCAACCTCTTCCTCCAAGAGTAGAATAAGTTGGATCTTATTTAAATGTGTTATATCTTTGTTTATGATGTGTAATAATACAAACTATTTTATGTGTGAGCTTAATTCTTCATATTCTCAATTAACACCATGGTAATTGTAATTTTTCAAGGCCGAATCTTCTCGGGTTTAAACTTGTGACCACAGGAACATGAAACCCTTCTAAGCTATCTTCACAATTACCAACAATGAGGTGGCAGGAATGATAGGGACGTGTGGAATGAATGAATTCCCGGATTCACATCCACATCCATTGTCGTCCAATGGATATGGACAAAATTTACAAGTCACCATCATGAAATAGATATTGAATATTGAAAAAGCTACGCATTCAAGCCATGCTTGTATATACTAATAGTCAAAGTTTGCCTCTACGATGGCCTGTCAGTCAGACTAACGAGGAGTTAGTGACACGGAGACAGATCCACGAGATTCAACCGGAGTTGAAGCTGAGGTTGCAGAGTTGGAGGTAGCGGAGGATTCCGTAGATCTGCGGGCAAAGGCATCTATAAATGCTGGTTGTGTAGGCTGAACAAGAATCTCTAAATTGTTGGTTAACATCGACGCAACCTGTGACATTGTTGGCCGTAGCGCCCAAGAACCTTGGTTGTGTAGGCTGAACAAGAATCTCTAAATTGTTGGTTAACATCGTGGTTGTGTAGGCTGAACAAGAATCTCTAAATTGTTGGTTAACATCGACGCAACCTGTGACATTGTTGGCCGTAGCGCGCAAGAACCTTGACTGCAAAGGAGTGCAATTGTGATTACTCTCAACACTTGTTCTCTTGGGTATTTCCCGTCTAATGTTGGATCAACAATATCCAAAACTTGATTATTCTAGTATTGATTCCACACCTACATCATCATCAAGCTCATATTTTGAATTCTATATTTTTAAATGAGTTTCAGTTATAATCATCAAACCAAAATTATTTAATAAACCAATTCTTAAAAACAAAGGCGCACCCAAGGAGAAGAAGCTGCAAAGGCTCTGGAAAGCTTTTATCCACGCACTTTCTCCCGCTCATGATCTCTAGAACCACAATCCCGTAACTATAAATTTCTGCCTTTTCTGTTAAGTGACCGTGAACGGCATACTCCGGCGCAGTGTAACCTCTGATTCATGATAAATTAATGGAAACTATAAATTAATCCCTGGAATTGACACCTTATCAAGAAGATAATCTGATAGAAATTATTAAATGAATTGCACAACTTACATTGTTCCTCTGACTCTCGTAGAAATATGCGTTTCCTCTTCTGGGAAGAATCTAGCTAATCCAAAATCCGCTATTTTAGGATTAAATTTGTCATCTAAAAGTATATTTCCACATTTGATATCTCTATGTATAATGCGATCAATGGAATCCTCGTGCAGATATGCAAGCCCTCGAGCTGTGCCCACTATAATGTTTAAACGTCTTTCCCAGCTCAAGTCACTTTTTATCTCTCCTGCGTAGCTCTAATATTAATATCTCAAAGCCTCGTACAAGTTAAAACCTGTACACATGATTTCAGGAATTAACAAACTGAACCCTGAAAACAATAGAATTAATAAGAACAACGTACCAAACAAATGCATATTTAGACTGTTGTTGGGCATATATTCGTAAACCAGCATGCGTTCGAACCCTCGTGTGGAACAACCGAGCAAACGAACAAGATTGCGGTGACGAACGCTGGTGAGGACGCTCACTTCTCTCAGAAAATCCTCCGCGTTTTGAGTAGTCTCATGCCTTCCGTTCAGTTTCTTAACAGCAACAACCCTTCCATCCGGAAGTCTTCCCTTCTTAGCAAACTCATTATATTGATCGGCAAACAACGCATATCATTGAACAGACCCATCAAATTCATTTTTGATATTATACCTTATAAGTTGTTTCTGTCAAAGTTTACAGTCGAATCTCTTAGAACCTCGTAATCAAAGATAAATTGCTCGAAATTTCCCCTCGAAGCTAGATTCTCATGTGCGCAGAGCATCATAAAAGCAATTTTATCATAACGGTGGAATACGACCAAGTTAACGAACTCAAAAGAATTTAGCAGGGAAACAGCTATAATGAAAGGATATGCAATCATCTGTTCGATCATAGTTCTTTCGATGTCTAATACGTAGACAGAAGAGTATGAAGCACATCACCGCTACCAGAGTTGCTCCGCCAATGCTACCGAACAATATAGGCACTTTTTTCGGTGACGATTTCCCCGACGACGGTGTTAAATTGGACGATGCTGCTCTTAAAACGGAAACAAAGCAATCAATATACATGTTACATGAGAATCAAACAACAAATAGTTGTAGCAAATCTAGAAACTCATACGGGAAGTTTGGTTATCTGTGAAAAACGAGTAAGTTGAGTAGCGCATAAAACAGCCCGCCTCGAGACCTCGACCTTCACGCTTGGGAGGACAGGTTAGTAATCGATTCCTGAGCTTCAGTCAACACTGAACGAGAGGGAGGGCCAACACTGAACGAGACCATATAAGGAGCCATCAATAGATCCAACGGCGTAACCGTTATTTTTAGATGCGTTGGTTATGAGTTGCGTGGATAAGTCCTGAGCTCTTTGAAGGAATGCCTGTGGATCGTTGTAATCTGTGGAAGCACAATAAACGTAATTCCCAGCATCCACAACTTGACTATAAAAAGTATTATTCTGATAACGGAAAAGGCAACCGTCCAAATGAATCCGAGCACCATTAGATTGAGGGCAGAGTGTTTTTGCTTGTCTCGTGGCTTCCTCCACGCATTGAGAGAACTTGCGGGCGCTCAAATACTTCCGACATACTGCAAGACCATAGACAGGATCCGTTTTGCCAGAATTGATTCGCATTGAAGTCGCAAAGCCATCTGAGGAGAGATTTGAGAGGAGGGTTTGCAAAACAGAATCCAGATTGTCTGTAAAAGCTGTAGTAAGTGCCATAAAACGTTTGTGGTAATTCGTAATCCGTTTGTGGTGGTAATATGAAACTATTGTATTGATTGTACGGTTTAATCCTATTTAATAATTTAAACGTGGCAATTACATATCATTACAGTGATTTTTTAATGTGAGTAGGTAAATGTTAAAAAGTAAACATGTTTAAGGATGTCTTGATAAATGCAAGAAAGTTATGAACAATAAATCTGACCCATTGATTTTGGAGAAGGACTAAGAATATGCCAGCATCTTCAATGCATAGCCATCAGATTAGGGTTTAAGGTTAAATAAGGTTAAAAGATCATTAATTGTGCCCATTGTCAATAGGTATATGCCTTTGGGCGTAAATATGGATGGGGATTGGAACCCAACAGTGTGCGTATATCTCGATAACTTTGAGGACGAAAGCATGCAACTGAAATCAAATTTACTAATGGGAGAAAGATCATTGAGAGAGATACAAGGAAACAACATTCAAACATGTAACATAACTCTAATGTTGTTAGCACAAATACTTTGATCTCAGCATCGATATTACTAGCACAACCACAATTATGTGACTGATTAACGCCTAAACGCCTAAAGGCATATTTCATTTTCAAACAAACCCTAATTCGCCTATTTCATTTACAAACAAACCCTAATTCACCTATTTTAATGTGAATGCACTCCTGATCCTGTACAGGATGACCATCTACGCTCAGAGGAGGCATGAACTGTGCCTGAATACAATTCCTATTTCTTCCCGAACGAGGGGGACCAGCGCAACTACTCCACTCTCCTACAAGGAGAAGAAGTGATATGTCGATGATCACGTATAACTAATGAGCACTCGATCGAACAAGAGAACACATGTTCTTCCAATGAATCCATCCAATCAGAGAGAACCGTTCTGGGAAGGCAAAATCTAGAAACAAAAGATTATTTTGAGCCTTGCCCTTGCTTCCCTGTTCCTTCGCTTTCCTTCCCTTCAGCTTGGCTTCCCTTCGCTTGTATCTACTCTCAGAGAAGGCATGAACTGTGCCTTCCACTGTATAAATACACAGCCTTTAGGGTATCTGTATAAATGCTGCCTTATTAATTATCTATCCATTTTGCCATATTACTATATTTTTAACCGTCAACATCAAGATCAAATTCAAGTTCAAGTGCATGTAATGTTTCTGAGCGATCTCACTACAATGATTTACAGTAAATGAAAACTGCTTGAATGGAAATAGAACAACAGATCTGAATTCAAGAAATAAATCAATTGTTTTCATTACAAATATAATTCGACCTATTTATGCATCCTGGTCATCCGCTGAACCATGCATTGGCTTCGAAGGCTCCACATCCTCTGGCCTATTCCCAACGTCTTCTTCGTAAATGTCAACATCCCACAATGTGAATAACTTCTTTTTCTGAGGAGCAATGTGAATAACTTCTTTTTCTGAGGAGAAAGGCTATAGCCTGCGGATGAAACTGATCCATCAATAACTTCTTCTTTCTCATGGATATTGGCTGGACTACGAGAACGAGAGCGGGAATCAGAACTCAATTCCGAATGGAGGAATATAACTGAGTCATCAACAACTTTTCTCTCATGGTTTTCGTCTAGACTAATCGTGTTTAAATCCCCGAACCAGATGATTCGACTGCACATAAAGGTGGTCATAAAAAACGCCACAGAAACGCGGCCACTAAATGTCAGTTATCAGAAACATGAAAAGCCAAGATCTTACCACTGTGAGAATACTTGAATATTTTCTAATGAGAATACTTGAATATTTTCTAATCAGGTAGACATGGCAATAAGTTAGTGAATACAGTGAATACAGTAATGTCTTTATAAAATCTCGGAAGTTAATAGATGAAATCAGAGCCATTCATTTATTGTGACGACTAAGAATATTCTAGACATATTTAATCTCGTTCATAAAAAACGTATTAAGAACTGAAAATTTATTAAATGTACCCATTACCAATAGATATACGCCTTTCGTAAAAATAAACTGCTTGATTGAAGAAATTTAATTATTTTCTTCCATATTAAAACTCATGGATGACTATAGTAAAACTCATGGGTGACTTCCAAGACAACTCTAATCAAATTTATTGTAAAGGCAACTTCAATGGGTCAGAAGATCAGCTACTTGATTGATGAAATTTGATTATTTTATTCTATATTAAAAGTCATGGGTGACTTTCAGGACAACTGTATGCCGTCGAAATCAAATTTACTGTCAAGGCAGACTTGAATGGGTCAGAAGAGAAAATCATTCACTTAGAGAGACGCAGAAAAAACAATCAATTTGATTATTTTCTTCTATATTATATTAAAACTCATGGGTGACTTTTCGGACAAATTTACTGTCAAGGAAGACTTGAATGGGTCAGAAGATCATGCACTTAGAGAAACGCAGAAAAAACAATCAATTTGATTATTTTCTACTATATTATATTAAAACTCATGAGTGACTTTCTTGACAAATTTACTGTGAAGGAAGACTTGAATGAGTCAGAAGATCATTGACTTTGATTATTTTCTTCTATATTATATTAAAAATTAAAATTCATGGGTGACCTTATGCCATCGAAATCAAAGTTAGACTTAATGGGTCAGAAGATCATTCACTTAGAGAGACGCAGAAAAAAAACCTTCAAACAGGTAAGAATATCACTACTCATAATTAAAAAAGATAAGAGTATCACAACCACATAATTAAAAACATGTAACATTAGCAGCCACATAATCAAAATCTATAACATTAGCAACCACATAATCAAAATTTGTAACACTCCTACAATTAGTTTAATTAAAAATTAGAATTACATAATTAAATTTGATTATTTTCTTCCATATTAAAACTCATGGGTGACTTTCACGACAACTGTATGCCATCGAAATCAAATTTACTGTCAATGCAGACTTGATGGGTTAGAAGATCATTTAAGGAGACTCAAGAGACTCAGAAAAAACCATCAAACAGGTAAGCCGGGTAAGAGTATTACAATCATATAAATAAAACACGTAACACTATGATAATCACATAATTAACAACAAACATTTTATAAAAGTGGTTAATATATTTAGAAAGACATTATTTCAATCAAATATTTATTTTTGTATTATTTTAATTAAATTTATAAAGTGATGGTTATATCTTGAGAACTGCTATTAATATATTTAATTAATACAAAAATTTAATATTATATTAATTTAATATATAATAAAAAATGTATAAATTAAAATATTAATTAATTGATAAATATATTACACAATTAACAACAAACATTTTATAAAAGTGGTTAATATATTTAGAAAGACATCATTTCAACCAAATATTTATTTCTGTATTATTTTAATTAAATTTATAAAGTGATTGTTATGTCTTGAAAACTACTATTAATATATTTAATTAATACAAAAATTTAATATTATATTAATTTAATATATAATAAAAAAATGTATAAATTAAAATATTAATTAATTGATAAATATATTAAAATATTAATGTATAAATGTAACATATTAATTGATTGATACATTGATAATGTAATATATTAATGTATTTAATAATACGCTACATTAATGTATTATAAATTAATATATAATATATTAATGTGTAATATATTAATACATTAAAGTATTCATGATACATTGATATGTAATATAACATTAATATAATATATAATAAAAATTTATAAATTAAAATATTAATTTACATTAGTGTCTAATTTAACATATTAAATGATTGATAGATTAATAATGTAATGCATTAATTAATTAATTAGAGTATTTATTTTTTTTGCTCAGGGGAATCCCGCAAGCATGCCCTCCGGGTAAAGCGGGGTGAGAATCGACCTTGAGACCTCCTTTTTTACATAGTTCCTGCCATTTACACGGACTTTCCAATCGGTCTACACCCCTGCGGTCATTAATTAATTAGAGTATTGATAAGGTAATAATACACTAATAAATTAATACATTAAATATATCAATAAATACATTAAATAGTTTACTAAAGTATTAATACACTAATAAAGTAATGCATTATTAGATTATGATTAATGTAACATGATAAACTATTAATACCTTAACAATAGATTATTACATTTTTGTAATATATAAATTAAAGTATTAATGCATTATGCATAATGAAACACATCAAATATTAATACATTAATAATGTAATGTATGAATTAATTAATACATTTTTAACTAATAAATTGTTAAAGTATTAATACAATAATAAATTAATACATTAATGATACATTATTAAAATAATAATACATTAATAAAAATATTATTAAAGTATTAATACATTAATACATTTATTGAAAATGATTGTGGTTGATTATGGTGGACCATCATCATAGTTTCTTATGGTCATGGTTATAAATGATATTAATGTATATTGTAATGAATTAATTAAATTAACTAATTAATTAATACATTTTTAATAAATACATTACTTAAGTAGTAATATATTATTATATTAATATAATGTATAAATTAAAGTATTAATTTACATGAATGTATAATATAAAACATTAATTAATTAATGCATTAATAACTTAATTTATTAATTAAGTAATACATTTATACAATATTCATTACTACATTGTTAAAGTAATAATAATAAAATTTGTTTCATATCTTTAATACATTAAATGAATTAATAAATATATTAGTAAAGTATTAATATATTAATATATAATTAATAAAAAATTAATAATTAAAAAATTAATTAAATAGTAAATACATTTATAAATTATGAAAACAATTAATAAAATATTAAAATATTATTAATTTAATAGATTAATAAAATATCCATATATTAAAAATACATTAATAAAACATCCATATATTAATAATAATAATCTATTTTTAATAATGCATTAATAAAATATTTATACAATAATAGAATAATACATTAATACGAATATTTATACATTATTAAATAATACATTAATAAAGTATTAATACAATCATAAAGTAAAACTTTAATTATATATTAGTAAGGTATAATAATAATCCATGGTATGGTTAAGAGTGATAGCTTATGCTTACCATGAATATGGTTAATTATGGTAAACCATGGCTTCATGGTTGACCATGATTGTGACTATGGTTGACTCTAATCATGGTTGATATGGTATCTACTATGCTTGACCATGACCATAACCATGGTTATGGTTGGCCACAGATGATCATGCTCATGACTATGCATGTTGTACGATATATATATATATATATATATATATATATAACTTTTTATAT
>SNQJ01S0013973.1:65655-77068 GCA_010110895.2 Picea sitchensis
CATCAGCCTGCGGCACGAGCCCATCACGTGGCTCCGTGTCGCATCAGATTGTGTCCGCTCCCAGCCTTTGCCACGTGGAACCCACTAACACCCCATTTGGGGAGACATTAACATTAATCTTAACATGAATATTAACATTATTAAGATTAAAATATTAAAATTAAATTAATAATGTTAATATTTAAGAAAATGTCATGAAGGTTTTTCACCATAAACCCTAATATCACCATTTTGGCTTCAAAATATATCCTAATGCTTATACATCAAATGCAATCAAAAATCTAAGGGGCAACTCCTAAGTTGAATTGTATCCATTGTAATAAAATGTAATCAAAATTCTAAGAGTTCATAATCTGGAAATTTCAAAGGATGACCTTAGTTATAGTCACAATTTATTGATAGGATGTTTGTTAAGTTAAATAAGAACATTTTATAAAGGATGTATGTGCAGGTGAAAACATTTAATAGATGTGAAAAACGTGAGATGGGAAAAAATGGCTAGTGAAAAAATGAGAGCTACAATATTGTTATTAAGAAAATGTCATGAAGGTCTTCCACCATAAACCTTATCATCTTTGGGGCTTCAAAATATATCCAAATGCTTATACATCAAATGTAATCAAAATGCAAAGGGGCAACTCCTAAGTTGAATTGTATCCATTGTAATCGAATGTAATCAAAATTCTAAGACAACCTTAGTTATTGTCACAATTCATTGATAGGATGTTTGTTAAGTTAAATAAGAACAATTTATAAAGGATGTTTGTACAGTGAAAACATTTAATAGATGTGAAAAAGGTGAGATGGGAAAAAATGGCTAGTGAAAAAATGAGAGCCACAATATTGTCATTAAGAAAATGTCATCAAGGTGTTCCACCATAAACCCTAATTTTTAGAAATTCTAAATTAAAAAAATGTCACATGACTTGCTCCCTAGGATTGAAGCTAAAATGGGAAAAAAAAAAAAAAAAAAAAAAATGGCTAGTGAAAAAATGAGAGCTACAATATTGTTATTAAGAAAATGTCATCAAGGTCTTCCACCATAAACCTTATCATCTTTGGGGCTTCAAAATATATCCAAATGCTTATACATCAAATGTAATCAAAATGCAAAGGGGCAACTCCTAAGTTGAATTGTATCCATTGTAATCGAATGTAATCAAAATTCTAAGACAACCTTAGTTATTGTCACAATTCATTGATAGGATGTTTGTTAAGTTAAATAAGAACAATTTATAAAGGATGTTTGTACATATGAAAACATTTAATAGATGTGAAAAAGGTGAGATGGGAAAAAATGGCTAGTGAAAAAATGAGAGCTACAATATTGTCATTAAGAAAATGTCATCATATGTTCCACCATAAAACCCTAATTTTTAGAAATTTAAATTAAAAAATGTCACATGACTTGCTCCCTAGGATTGAAGCTAAAACCTAACATAAACCCTAATTTTCAAAATCCTAATTTTTAGAAATGTAAATTGATGTTACATTCATAAAATTTTGAGAGTGAATAGAAACTAAATACAATGTTTTAATTTTGAGAAAATGAACAAAAAGGAAATTAAATTAAATGTTTTTTAATTCTAAGTGAGTTTATAAAAATTAATAAATAAATATTCAAAATAAAAGTTAATAAATGATAATCTTTAATATAAAAGTTAACTTCAATATATTTAAGTAATTTTAATAAGATTTTAAGTAATTTTAATATGATTATGTCCCAATTCACACAGTCTCTTCAGAAATTAGTTGTCTCTCAGTCTCATCCTGTCCACATAAGTGTGACTATCTCATCAAATTTTTAAAATATTATTAATACATTCTCTCTAATGAGACTATGTAAATAAAACTTTTAAGACTTTCATTCACACAGTCTCATCAAAATTATGCCCCTCCAATCACATTGAATGAGACTCTGTGAATAAAACTTTTAAAACTTTCATTCACATAGTCTCATCAAAATTAATCCCCTCCAATCACACTGATTTTGTATAGGGTGATTTCATTAATCATTGAGTTATGTACATTGAGGTTTTTATTTTTCATCGGAAACAAAGTTATTACATTGATGAGAACCCGGATTACCGAGGATTGTGAATGCCTACGGAAATACTCACCGGAAATTTGTAAAGCTCAAACCTTAATGGAAGAGTAAATGTTTGTTTATGTAAGCTCAAATCTTAATGGAAAAGTAAATGAAAATTTTCCATAATAATTGTCGAAAATGTGCAAATGAACAGGGGCGTAATTTGCTTCCTCTATTGGAGATTTGATCATGTGGGTGTGGATGTTCATGTTGGAATGTTTATGACAGGATGAGTATAAACCCTTTTCCTCGTTTTTCTTATTATTTTCTTTGATGATTTCTACCACCATATTGGCATACAAATGACTGTTCATTCCAAACTTAAAAGATTATGAATGCAAATTTGATAAGATCCATAATGCAGGATGTTTATATAGACAAACATATTAGATTAATATTAAGATGGAAAAATAATTATCAACCCGCAACCCTAAACCTAACTGTTTATAAATACCAATGTGGAGTAGAATTGTGCGTGCATTTTCTGAAGAAATCGTGATGAAAGTTGATCAACTCCAAATATGATTAGAGATGAAATTAAGAGTTTTTGAAATATACAATAGTTATTGATGAGTTACAATTCTTCAAACAACCTTGAAATTAAATATTGTGGAAAAACAATTACATTAATCAAGTTGGGGTAACTATATTATTGATAGTATAGACTGCGCGAAGGGATTAGTGATAGTATAGACTGTGGAAGGGATGTCAAACACTAAAGTTGCAACATTCAAACAAAATCCAGCCAACATTCAAACAAAATCCAACCAGCGTAAGCTCCGATTTAGACTTAGCCAATGAAAACTACAGCTCGTCATCTAGTATTGATAGTGTTTCAAGCATCCCGGAGAATGAATGCCCAGCTACATTCAAGACAATAACGTGTATCAACACATTAAAGGTTCCAAAAAAATTAATTTTTATCTAAATGTCTATGTTACTCAGATTCCAAATTTGTCAAATAATAATCTAAACATTAAAAAGATGGCGAAATCTAAACATTAAAAAGACGGGAGGATTATTTAAACAATAATACCAATGCCCAGACATAAACATAAATGCAAAGCATCGGTGGATTATTTAAACAATAATACCAGTGCCCAAACATAAACATAAATGAAAAGCATCCGCGGATTATTTAAACAATAATACCACTGAGAAGAGATAGCATGGGTGGATCATTTACAAAATCCAAATGCATGAATAGATTATTTAAACAGAGTGAAGGAGTGGATGCGTTAGTACTTGGATGCCTGAATCAAATGGAAGTAGATTTTTTTTTCAGTTTTTGATCGACAACAATCAATTCATGATCAGCAAAAGAGGGCGTAGACTCAATTAAAAGACATAAATAAAACACATACTGATGGAGTGAGAGCGTAAATAAAAAACACAGGTTGATGTTAGTACCTGGATGGAATGGAACTGGATTCCCGATGCTTGAATGCATAATAGCGCATATCAATAGCAGTCTTTGCAATTCATCCTGTTTCTCCTGATGCGCAATAGAATGCAGATCCTGATTAAAAGACATAAATAAAAAAAAGACTGATAAAACAAAGACTGCTGAAGTGAACGCGTAAATAAAAAACATAGGTTGATGTTAGTACCTGGATGGAATGGAACTGGATGCCCAATGCCTGAATGCAGAATAGTGCATATCAATAACAATCTTTGCAATTCGTCCTCTTTCGCAGAGTAGAAAGCAGAACCTGATTAAAAGACATAAATAAAACAAAGACATAAATAAAAAACACAGATTGATGTTAGTACCTGGATGTAATGGAATTGGATGCTCGATGTTGAATACACAATAGCTCATGAATTTACAATATCAATAGCAGTCTTTGCAATTCGTCCTCTTTCTCCTAATGCGCAATAGCGCATGAATGCACAATATCAATAGTAGTCTTTGTCATTCGTCCTCTTTCTCCTAATAAGAAATAGCATGCAGATCTTGATACAAATGTATTTAATTTACTCCTATAATAACTCCCATATTTGTTTCCACTCCCATTTTATTTGTCAGGTCATGATCCCATTTTCTTTGTCAGGTCATGAAATGTTTTTGAAAGAATCGTTTATTCGCACTCCTTTCATAAGTTACTATGCCATATCCGCATAATTGATTTGTTTCAAGTGATTCTACAAAATTTATGAGAAGCCAACAAACCCAAAGTAATTCACGTCACCTTGTCAAAGTAACATAAAAAAGTGAAAAGTAAAAGCCTATCAAATCCCACTCCTCACCATGCGAGGTAGTGAAATGTAAGGTTAATATGTAAAAAGTAAATAGATAATATGTAAATCTTGAAAGTTAATGTTGGTTTTATTTGCATAAGTATAGTGAGTGGCAATTGAAAACTTGGCTTAGTAACTTTTTAGTCTTATAAAGTAAAAGTGAAAAAGTAAATAGGGTTAATATGTAAATCTTGAAAGTTAATATGGGTTTTATTTGCATAAGTATAGTGCTTGGGAATTGAAAATTGGCTTAGTAACTTTTTAATCTTATAAAGTAAATGTGAAAAAGTAACTGATGCTTTTATAAATGCATGAAAGTTATGAACACTTAATATCATTCATTGATTTGAGAAAACTACAAGAATATGATCACATATTTAAATGTTGACCATAAGATTGGAATTTGTAATTAAAAGCTTAATTAACTCATCAATTCCAATAAGTATTAAATATATTTAATTATAATAATATAGTTTATTATTAATATTCCATTAATAAAAATATAATTTAAGAAACATAAAAATATATATATAACTCAAAATATGATTTATTTCTATTATTTTATTAATAAATATTTTTAAAAATTTAAATATAAAAAAAATATTTTAAGTTGAATTTAAATTATATTTTGTAATTATTATTTGAATTGAATTTGCAAGAAATCAAAATTTGATTTATTTTTATTATTTGATTAATACATATTTTTTAAAATTTAAATATAAAAAATTTGCATTTATTTTAAATTGAATTTAAATTATATTTTGTAATTATTATTTGAATTGAATTTGCAATGATAATTTAAATTGAATTTAAATGATTTTATTATTATTATTAATTTATTGGAATTATTATTTAATTATCTTTTTATTACAATTTTTATCGAAATTATTTTTTATTACAATTATTATTTGAATTTTAAATTGAATTTAAATTATTTTTACATTATTTTCTTATTATTATAAAACAAATTCTAATCAAAATAAAAGTAATTCTAACCATAATCTAGTCCTAACCCTACTAAGCATTGGAAATCATACACACAACATATATTATACATATATCATAACAACAATTCAACTATCAATTCAAATCCAATATCAGATATCTAGTAATAGGGAAACATGCATGATATGCTTACCTTCTTTAATTGATGTTGCTACATTATGTTCCACAATCCATAACACCCCTAAGACATGAAAAGTACATCCTAGAAAACTAGTAGATAATAGATCATAGAGGCAACATATATTATACATAAATTATAATAACAATTCATCTATCAATTCAAATTCAATATAAGAAATATCATAAATAGGGAAACATGCATGATATGATGAGCATCACTAATTGGGGTTGCTACATTATGTTCAACTATCCATAACACCACTAAGATATGAAAAGTACATCCTAGAAAATTGGTAGATAATCCCCCTTTCGACATCTTGAACGAAGGAGGTAATCGGGAGTCACAAGAAGAGACCGACATGGATGGTTGGCCAAACAATCATGGATATCACTTCCTCAACCAATTTTCTAGACATTGAAATGAAAAGCATTCATAGTAGATCCAATCCTCACTTTTCATCCATCTCTATCAACCAAATCTTGTGAGAAGCTCCATACTTTTCGACGCTCAATCTTAGAAAGAAGACGTGGTAATTAAATACATAAGACCTCACCCTTAGAACCATTTATTGCTCAATCTTAGAAAGAAGATGTGGGGGCATTAAATACATAAGACCCCACCCTTAAAACCATTTATTGCTCAAACCTAATCAGAGGAGATGTATGAAAACTTTTATTATAGTTCACTCGATTTTGTTTATCAAAATCTAACATATTTTCAATATCCAACATATCTAATTTAGAGATGTGATAAATGAAAGATGGAAAACGTATTTTCCAAAGCTAGACTAAAAATGAGAGAAAGACAAGACCTATAAACTGAACATTAATATATTTAATTAAGGACAAACCATATACAATAAGCACTACTGTATTTGATGACTTTATCCATTGGGATATAAAAAGTTTGGATGTGTATATGTTTGAACATGACCTATTGTTTAATGATTCACGACGCCTTTTACGCCTTTAAAATACAATAAAAGTATAATAAATTTTACCATTTTCAACTAACTTTTGTTATGGTTGTGTTTCATCTGAATGCAGATAAAATGTAAATTGATCATCACATTTTAATAAAAAAATTGCTTGAATGAATGTACCTTAAACCATCCAAATTAATTGTATAAACAAAGCATTATTTATACTTTTGAACATGACCAATGAATGTGCCTTAAACCATCCAAATTAATTGTATAAACAAAGCATTATTTAATAAAAGATTGCTTGAATAAATATGTCATAAACCATCCAAATTAATTGTATAAATAAAACATTATTTATACTTTCAAACATGAATCCTGGGCTCTTACAATTAAACAAAAACAATAAACGAAGCATTGTTTATACTTTTGAACATGAATCCTGGGCGCTCATATTTAAACAAAAACAATTCCGTACCTAATTAACTGTATAAACGAAGCATTATTTATACTTTTAAATATGAATCTTGCGTGCTCACATTTAAAAAAAACAATAAACGAAGCATTATTTCTACTTTTAAACATAAATTCTGGGCGCTCACATTTAAAAAAAAACAAGCTCGTGCGTGATAATCATAAAATAAAATTGAGTGAATACAGAATTATCAGAATCACATGGACCGCGGAGTATTTGATTCAACCATCATCGATCCCATGTTCACAAAAAATTGAATGCCAAAATAAACAATATGAAATACATTTAGCCTTTGCCATCTCCCCCCCCCACATCAAGCATGCTCAATAACTACATGCAACAATATTTACAGTATAGCCACAAACGTCCTGCTCTCTGCACAGTCATGGGGAGGTTACCACTCACATATAAGAAATGAAATGCCCAGGAGATATGGCCAAATCTGGCTGAAATGTAAATTTGACTTTGTAAAAGATAAAAGGTTAATAGTAAAGTAAATTTTTAATTTCAAGTAAGTTTGTTAATTACATAAATTTGAAAATCCTATGGGTAGACAATAATATTTTAACATGATGAAGTAAATGTGAAAAAATAAACAGGTTAACTGATGCATTCAAAAATATCTTTAATTGTTAACCATAAAACTATAATTTACAATTAAAAGATCATTAAATATGCATATTTCCAATGGATATAAGCCTTTCGACTTAATTAAAATCAAAATCTGTAACACTAATACAATCACTACAATTACTGTAATTAAAAAGTAGAATCACATAATTATTACAATTACTACAACTACTTTTTTTTTTTTAAGTAAGAAGAAATTATATTAAGGACCTCCAAAATCTGGTTGGTGTGCCATATTACATCCATAGTCTGAACAAGCTACCCTGGACTGCCCCAATAGAGGGGAAACCAGTCCAGTCAGTCTAGAAAGTGTGCTATGCAGTCCTAAGTCCAAAAAAGACAGTTTGTAGGAACTGTTCTTCCAATAAGACTAACTGAAATAGACAGAGTTTGCATATAAGAACAAGGTTAAACACCTGGCTGGTAATCCTGGCCTGTGGCTGTGAGGTCCCCCGGCCAAGGTTCTTCCTCTATGTAGGTCGGCCCCGAGTCCCAAATCATCTCGTCGGTCACGTTGTCCATTGCTCGCGTGGCTTCCTGCTCCAGCTGTTGTTGACGAAATGCCGAGTCAATCTCTGCCATCCCGCTAGTAGTTTTCTCCAACCCAAGCTTCTCTGCACTCTGATCCTTGACGTCGCCTTCCGTGGTTGTCGTACGAGGCGTCTCCTCTGAGGTTGCTCCATCCGGGTGAGAGGGGAAGGGCGCGCTCATAGAGGCTAGGAGTTGAAGGAGCGTCGCCACCTTGTCGTTCGTTGAGTGCACCCGAAAGTGGCGGTCGTCTACCCCCTAATGTAATTCAAACACCAGATTGTAAATATTTTCTAGACTGTCCCAGAGCTGCTTGCTCGCGCTGTAGTCGGGATTCTGATTATCATAATTCACTGGCCTGTGGGGAGGAGGGGGTCCTTCTGTATAGCTTCGAGGGGGGTCAACGTCGAGAGGTTGATCTGGTATCGGTTCGTCGGGGTGAGGACGCGGTTGAAAGTTTGCTACCCAAGGGACAATTACCATAGAATGAGGCTGCGAACTAGGAGACGAGAAAGAGGGCCTGCGAGGCCTCCAAGGAGAGCCCCTCCTTTGCTTCCCTCTTTCGTGGGGCATTGGACCAGGCGTGGAAGCAGGGTGCGACAGCTCGCAGGGGGCGTATAAACGGAGGTAGCTAGCAGAGAGCCAAAGGAAGCAGATAATGTCCACCCAAGAACACAGAGGGGGACTCTCATCGCCCCTTGACCAGAGATTGTGGTTGTATAACTGTGCGAGATCCATGATAAGGAAATCGAAATGGAAGGATGTTGTATAACTGTGCGCATACCAATCCATTACTGTGCTTAAAATTGGTTTAATGCTAGAGGGGGGTGACGACAGTCGACACGGGCCCATCACGTGGCCTCGTGCCCGGTGGGCTAGTGCCAACCCCCTCTGGATGCCCAATGTCATCCACTAACACCCCATCTGGGGGATGGTCGGCCGATGCAGCCCTACAGATGCAACGTTGGAGGAGTGGGTGATCCGGGTCCCTGATGGAGTTGCAGAGGAGCTATGGTCCACTCCAGTTAGCGCCTAAGTTGGCTAGATCATCCGCTACTTGATTTGCTGTCCTTCTGATGTGGGAGGGGATGATAGCTTGATTTGGCTGCAATAAATCTGAGAGAAACTGCAGCCCAAGGGAAAATCTCCAGCTAGGCACTAGTCTGTCCGGATGCACTCCATTTAGCATTCGACGCAAGATGTTGATTATTATTTGAGAGTCCCCCTCGACAATAAGCTTAGTGAAGTCGTTTTTGTGGGCAAGGTTTAGTCCTTTGAGAAGACCCCAGAGCTCTGCATTGTTGTTTGTTGAGTGCCCGAGGGAGCCTGCACTTATGATCAAGATGTGTCCATGATGGTCGCGGAAGACTACCCCATAGCCTGCAGTTCCAAGGTCGCCTTTTGAGGCCCCGTCAAAGTTAAGTTTGATGTAGCCCTCCGGAGGAGGAGACCAATAGGATGGACTTCGGAGTGTAGGTGGGCAGGTGATGGGCACCGAGAGAGGGGGATGCGAGGCCCATTGTTGAAGGATTGAGCATTCAGAAGGCGAACCGTTCAGATCTGCCTCAGACCATCGCTGAATGTTGATCGTCTCCAAGATATTACTGTGACAAGAGTGCCAACATTGCTGCCATGGGAGGGAGTGGCCTTTAAAAATTCTTCTGTTCCTTTCCTTCCAGGTCTGCCATAGGATAAATCCTGGAAGGAGTTGCCAAATGCGGTTTAAGAGGGGGGATTGGAAGGCCCCATCCCTCCAGTTCGTTAGCGTTCCCTGAATGTTGTCCCTATTTCGGTCTGAAGTGCGCATTATAAGCGTCGCCTGGTCCCAAACCTAGGCAGTATAGGGGCAAGTATTGAGGAGATGGTTCAGAGTTTCCTCTACCTTAACACAGAGGATGCAGATTGATGGCTCCACAAAACCACGTTTCACTAGATTATCCCAGGTCAGAATGCTAGAATGGAGAATGATCCAGAGGAAGAGAGTGACTTTAGGCCAATGCTTAAGTTTCCATAATTTATGCTAGGCCATCGTATTCTGGATAGGGTCTATTACAGTCTTGACCATATAGGCTTCCTGTGTATTGAAGATTCCCTGCGGCCGGTATCCCCATATGAGGATATCGTCCCCCTCAATTTTGGGTATTTTCCTTTTGGCCATCTCCTCTTGCCAGGGTTCCAAGTCCACGTGTGCCCCTAGATTGAAACGCTCCCTGCCCAAGTGCCAGCATCGCCAGGTGTCCTCCTGGGTTGTGTCCTGCCAGTAGTCCGCAACAGTTGTGAGGTCCATTTGAGTGGCCTGGGTGCTGATGTCTCGGGCCCAATCTTTCGTATCCAGGACTGACCATTGCTGCCAAGAGTCTCACCAAAAAAGCATTGTCTCCCCATTCCTAATCTCCCAGAAGGCATGCCGGGTCACCAGCTGTTTGTTCTGCTTGGCCGTAGTCCAAATTAAGGAGCCCGGATTGTCCCCATTCCATCTAATAAGATTCCTCTCGGCTTCATTTTGGGTATATTTCTTTCTCCAAAGTCTAGCCCAGAGGTCCTTGGGATGTTTTAGCTAGCGCCACCAGATTTTAGCACTGAGGACCTTATTCATGATGAAGGGATCCCTTAGACCTAGGCCGCCTTGTTCCTTTGGGCGACAGAGTTTATCCCAGCTGACCAGCGCCATCTTCTTCCCTGTATTGAGGCCGTGCCAAAAGAAATTCCTTTGAAGATTTTTGATGGTAGAGAGGACGAATCTAGGTGCAGCCAGAGCTGAGAACTGATAGATCGGGAGGGCCTGAAGGACAGCTCGGAGCAGAGTGAGACGACTGGGAAGGTTTAAGACTCTATAAGTCCAGGAAGAAAGCCGTTTGGAAAATGAGGCGAATAGATGCTCCCAGGAGGAGTTCCAGAGGGAATTGTCAATAAGGGGGATTCCCAGATATTTGGACGGAAGGGAGCTTCGAGAAAAACCTAAGATCTCAGAGATATGACGCTGGGTAAGAGGGGGCATGTTAAAGAAGAAGATTTGGGATTTTTCCTTATTACAGTCCAGGCCCGAGGCCTCTGAGAAGGAGTGGAGAATATCCAGGATAGCATTGGCTTCTCGGACCATTGGGCTGCCCATCAGGAGAGTATCGTCCACAAATTGACTGTGCGAGATAGGAAGGGAGATACCATGCAAGGGTAGGCCGGTCAAAAGGTTGTTTTCCACTGCAGCATGTATTGAACGACTGAGACCTTTGGCGAGAATGATGAACAAGAAGGGGGAAAGAGGATCTCCCTGTCTAATTCCTCTAGAGGGGGAGAAAGGTCAGGAGGGGACACCATTGACTAACAGCGAGAAGAAGGCAGTAGAGGTAAGATTCATAATCCAGCTAACCCAGCTCTGATCAAAGCCAAAGGCTAAGAGCACTT
>SNQJ01S0013973.1:78505-97605 GCA_010110895.2 Picea sitchensis
TATAATTTAGGCTGCTGAGGAAGGCTTGCTTGTCCCTTGAGCTGGCTGGACCATATACATTAGTCAGGTGCCCAGGTTTGTTTGAGCCTATGCATCTGTAATCCGCTGTGATGGACCACTTAGTGGTAAAGAAGTTTTCCATTATCACCTCATTGGTGTTCCATAGCACGGCCAGGCCCCAAGTGGTGCCCAATGCGTCAATTGAGGCGGCTCGTCCTTGCCTCCAGCAAAAGGGAAGGAGTCGATCTATGTCTTCTGACGAGCATTTCGTTTCCTGCAACATGACTATGTCCGGTTTTTCTGTCATGATCATATCCCGTAGCACTTTCTGCTTACTACGTCCATTGAGATCTCTGATATTCCAAGAGATGATATTCATAATGACGGGGGGGTGGAGAGAGGATGAAAGCTATCCGAGATCAAGTGGATCTATCCTAAATTCACCATATAGTTGCCTATTTCCTGTATGAGCTTGTTAGTGGATTTTCGCCCCCTTTTTTTCTCATCTTTCTGAGCCTTACCTGGGTGCTTTGGTTGTGTTCTCTGGATTCCTAAAGCCTTGTTGGCTCAGGCTGAAGATCCGGTTGAAGAGTTGAGATAGACCTTGTGTACCTTTCTTAGTTGGTCTCTGGGTATAGTATAGAGTTTTTGCTATCTGTACGCGTGCTCCAGGTGCTCCAGGTCCACTCCAACTAGGTCATTCTCTTCCAGCTCCATCTCTGCATCTTCGTCCTCTGTCTCCTGTAGCTCCTGAGTGTTCTGACCTCCATTTGGGTGCAGGGGATCGGGGTCCTTTCTCTGCTGGGTGTTCCAGTCTCTGCGTCTGAGTCTTAAAGCCCCAAGTTCAGGGGAGGTACGCTCGGTATCGATGTGGTGGGATTATTCTCTGCCTGATCTTGCAATATGGCAAACTTATTGCTGGTAGAAGGATCTTTGCTTACCTGGGCGGGCTGTCTCTTTCCTCCTTGTCGCCTTTTCCCTGCTGGCTGCACAAAGCCATCTTTATCCTTGCCCTCCTTGTCCTTATCGTTCTCAAAGTTCCCATCTTTCTGAACCGCATTGAGGGGGCATTCCCGAAAAAGATGACCATGTTCATGGCATTTCCTGCAGCGGAATGGAATGTGTTCGTAGTCAATGGTCTGAGTCCAGTCTTCATCTTGGTATTCCAGTATGATGGAGCCTGGGAGAGGCTTAGCAATGTTCAAGTATACACATATTCGCGCATAGGAGGTGTAGCGTCTCTACTTGGTGGCCTCCGATGATTTGACGTAGATGTCGATGGTGTTGCCTATGCCTGCCAGGACTTCTTCCAGCCAGAAATCCTGTGGGAGAGAGTATAGTCGGATCCATACAGGTGCATGAGCGAAGTCCTCCTTTTCTGGGCTAAACTTCTCAGTCCAGAACCGTAGGAAGAGGCCCGCTGAGTTGAAGAAGTATGGCCCCCCATCAAAGATACGGTTGCGATCCTCAAGGTTATGGAATATAATTGTAAAAAACCCCTTGGAGCCTAGTTGCAATTCATAATGACCTTTCGGCTTCCACCAGTACTGGATCCAATTAATTAGATCCCGCTCGGCAAGCCATAGCCCCAGAAATTTCCCAACTAAAGCATAATCCCTCATGTATTGCTTTTGCTCTTCTATGCGTGGTGAGCTAATAACATATTTTGGAGATTGTGGTGCTTGTGGAATGCACTTACCGGGCAACCAGGGAGCTGCCGCAGGAGAAGGGTTGGCCATCTTTGCTTGGTCGATATCCATATCGCGATCCTTGAAGGTGCCTTCCTCCATCAATTTTGGGCGCAGTTCGGATGGTGGTTCAAAAGCTGGCCGCTTTATTTCCTCGGCTGTGTTGCCATTTGTCGTGACTCGGCTGTAGGAGGGGCTTGTTGGCCCTCCCCCCTTGCATGACATGAGCCCCAACGGGGCTATGGAAGGAGACCGCGTGGCGCTGGGTGACTGCAAAAACCCCAGTTCGCGACTCAGAAAGCTGTAAAAACCCTAAAAAGATTCCATTACTACAACTACTTTAATTAAAAAGTAGAATCACATAATTAAAAAAAGTAGTTAATGTATTTAGATAAGTGATATTAATTTTGAAAGGTGGAAAATTAGTTAAAACAAGTAACACTAATAAAACCACATAAAACTAATATAAATACATTTAAAAGTAGTTGATATATTTAGATAGATGATATTCATTTTGAAAAGTAGAAAATAATGTTCATTCACATATGTCAACTACTTTTAATGATGTGATTATGATTATTACAATTAAATTATTATTTTACAATATTTTTTCATTAAATTTATTATTTAGATATTTAATATATTATTTAATACTTATATATTAAATACTTAATATATTAATACTCAAGAATACTTATTATTAGATCCTTGGGCATTATAGCAATAGGTTTTGCAATGAAGATATTGTTTTTGAGTTAAATTATTATTTATATATATATATATTTTTATTTTTATTTTTTTTTCACTTTGGTGTGAGTAATTAAATTTTATTTTACATTTTATTGTGTGGCTAGAGATGACAATTTAATAGGCAATTTAATTATGCAGTTGTAGAACTGGTTGGAAGGGGTGCACGTACGAGTGTCAAAGTTATGAGACGATCTCGATTTCCAAAGCTTGTCGGTGTCAGTTGTTGAATGGGGACATTGAAAGCTCTAGGTGAGCTTGATGGATTGCAAGGAGTTTTACTTGAGTTTGTTTGTTCAAAGTAATTGTTGAGGTGATTGCGTTTTATCGTGATATAGTGTGTTACAAGCCAAAAAGATGAGGTTCTTCGGAAGTTGCAAGTGCTGCAACTAACAACTTACTAGACATGAATTTGGGCTTCTACAAATGTATGTCAAAGGGTAAGAAATCCTTTGCATTTTCTACCTTGATTTGACCCAGTTTGGTTGCATGCATAATGCAATTACCTCTATTATGTTACTGGAAGAAACTGTGTAGGAAAAAAATAGTCAATGGTGTATTGGGAAAAGTAGTCGTGTGTAGTGCAGTTACTTGGTCTGTTGCTAGTTGAAATGGATGATTATTATTGTTCTTTTGTAGAGACAATTTAAGTGGGTTATGGTTTCTTACAAAAAGTGCACACGTCAAAGAGAATTAAAGGTTAACATGAAAAAAGTACGTTCAAAAAGATGAAGTTGTTGTGTGTTGCGAGTTGCAGGATTTGTGGTGTTGGACTTCTGCAAATCTATGTCACAGGGTAAGAAATATTGTGCATTGAGTTCTATATGGAAATGAAGATTAGAAACCGATTCTTATTTTGCATCTGCAGATATGGATATTCACTTATTTTTGTTGGATATATGCAATTAGTTTTTTTTCTTGTTGTATAATAGTATATGCTTCATGTATAACACAAACATTGTGTTTTATTGGAGCTTTCTTTGGTGTTTCATCAAACCTCAATCTTGTTCATCATATGTGGATAGTTTCATTTTTCAAAAGATATTGCAATGTGCAATGTGTTGTTGCTTATGTGTGGAGGCATTTTCTTTGACAATTTATTCACATCCAATGTAGTTGTATGTTTTGTGCTCTTGTAGTTCATCATATGCAAAATTGTATGTGTTGATAGTTCTCTTTGAATTTCATTTTCATTTGAACATGTAGATAGATGCATTTTTTGAAATATATTGTGATGTGCAATGCAGTGTTGTCTATATATGACGACACTTTCTTTGACAGTTTGTCTGCATCCCAAATAGTTGTTTCTTTTGTGCTTTGTATATTTTTCTCCCGGTACAATGAACATTTGGTCTGTTTTTCAGTTCATGTGTGGATAATTGATACTAATTCTATGACATCTCTACAATGTGGTGCTTACACACATTGACACTTGTAATAGTTTTGTACAACAAATTTTTCCCATGTTCTCTAGAGGCTTTTGCGATGAACATGTGTGGGAACTCAATGTAGTTATGTCTTCTGCATTTTCATTTACATTTGAATATGCAGAGAGCTACATTTTTCAAAAGATACGTATTGATGCCGGGAACCTAATGTAATTGTTGCAAGAAATAGGGTCCTAGTTCATATTGATACCATTGCAATGTTTATATATCTTTGTTGTCGAGGAAAAGAAATAAATGATATATTGATCCATTTCTCAATTCAATGGAAGAGTAACGAAAATGGGAGGGAGACATGGACTGCATAAAACAAAGTTTTTTCAAGAGTATATGAAAACATTCATCGAATCCAAAAATAGGATTCCTATGGAGCATATGTAAATATCGCAATGTGAAATGCATTGCTACTTATGTGACATGGGTGAAATTTTTTCCTTAAAATTTTTCTTCCTTAAAAACACATAACCACAATGTTCTATGTTAAGTTAAGATATTTTTTTAATCCTAAAGTATGACATAAAACAATGGACAAGAATTCATATTTTTTTAATATAAAGAAACAACTTAACCACCCAAATTTCATTTACACACAATTAAATTGTTCCATCTCAAAATTTTGAGATATTGTAGACAACACAGTAAGAATTGTAGATTTTATCTCATTTGAACCAAAAAATGTTGTTATTAGTCCATGTCGAAGGTTTGGGACTATATCAATCAATTTTTATTTGAACATGATTTTGTTTTTGCGTGGACCAAAAATCTAACGATTTTTTCTATAGTTAAACATTGGTGCGAGTAATTCAATTTGTTTCTTGGCTTCTGATCGATCCTTCAAAACAAGATCTTATTATTGGTCCAATGGCGATAATTTAATACGCAATTTAATTATGCAACTGTAGTGCATGGTTGGAAGGGGTGCAAGTACGGGTGTCAAATTTCCAAGACGATCTCGGTTTCCGAAGCTTGCCACTGTGTCACTTGTTGAATGGGGACAATAAAAGTTGTAGGGCACAAAATATGCAAATGTATTTATTATTGTACAATGTATAGACAAATTTTAATAAATATATATAGATTTTTGTGTACTATATGACATGACTATGTGCGGGGAATTTTATCGATTGCAAGGATTTTTAATTGAGTTTGTTTCTTCAAAGTAATTGTTGAGGCATTTTTGTTTTATCATGATATAGTGTGCTATGAGGAAGAAAGACAAGGTTCTTCAGAAGTTGCAAGTGTTGCAACTAGCAACTTACTAGACATGAATTTGGGCTTCTACAAATCTATGCCAGAGGCTAAGAAATCCTATGCATATGCTACCATGCTTTGACCTAGTTTGGTTGCATGCATAACACAATTACCTTTGTTATGCTACTGGAAAAAACTATGTAGGACAAAAAAAGTCAACGATGTACAATGAAAAACCATCGTGCGTAGTGCAGTTACTTTTGGTTTGTTGTTGGTTGAAATGGTTGATTATTGTTTTTTTTTTTGGAGAGGCAATTAAAGAGGGTCATATTTTCTTACAGAAAGTGTGCATGCTGAAGACCATTAAAGGTTAATAGGAAAAAATGCATTAAAAAAGACAAAGTTGTTGTCAGTTTTCAAGTGTTGTGTGTTGCGAGTTGTAGGAGTTGTGGTGTTGGGATTTTGGAAATCTATGAGAGAGGGTAATAAATCCTGCATAACTATGTATTTCATGCTTTGTATAATTTTTTTACCAACATAATGGACATTTGGTGTATTTTCAATTAATTTGCAGAGAATTTTTACCAATTCTCTCACATGCTTACATTGTGGTGGTTTTGCATGTTGGCACTTGCAATAGTTCTGGGAAATGGATTTTTTCTATGTTGTCCGGAGGCTTTTTCTATGAAAATTTGCAGGTATTTGATGTAGTTATGTATTCCACACATCTTCTATACACAAAGAAATACTGTGATTGTAGTTGTGAGTTATGTGCACATTTTCCCTAGAATAGTGAAACTTTGTCCTATTTTCAATTATTTTGCGAAACAATGACACTGATTTTCGGGGTTCCCTACATTGTGGTGCTTTCATGTGTTGGAATTTGCAATAGTTTTGAAATATGGGTTGTGGAAAGTTCGTGTAATTTTCATAAGAATATGACTATTTCAAGAAGCACTTGTGTATTTTAAATGCTTCTGCGGATAATTTATGTGAGTTGTTATCGTGCATTTCCACACCTCTGTGGTTGTATGGAAGATTTTTCTACGCCTATGTTTTTCGAGTACGCATATGTATTGTTTGTGTGCACTGGAATTAGGGGAAAGTACGTGGTGAGCATAGAAATATGTATTGTTTGTGTGCACTGGAATTAGGGGAAAGTACGTGGTGAGCATAGAAAAAAATTTCTCTATTTTCGATTGTTGTGTGGACAAAAGACATTCTTGTGAGTTTTTATGCTTTCGCAGGTCCACATTTACAATAATTCAACACTTTGTTGTGACAAGCTAGGTCTCTGATTTATTTATTGATATCAATGCCTGTAGAAATTTTTTTCGAAGAAATGAAAGAAATGATATATTGATCCATTCCGCAATTCAATGGAAGAGTAAGAGAAATGGAAGGGAGACATGGAATCCATGAAACAAATATTTTGCAAGAGTATATGAAAAATTTGATCCAATCCAAGAAGAAGATTCATGTGCAACAAATTTTCAATATTGAGATTTGCAATGCACTGCTGCTTAGGTGTGGAGAATTTTACTTTGACAATTTGTCTACATCCCGCATAACTATGTCTTTTTTTCTTTGTACAATTTTTCTACCTGGCATAATGGATAGTTGGTTTATTTTCAATTCTTGTGCAAAGAATTGTTAGCAATTCTCTAGCATGCTTGCATTGCGATTATTTTTCATGTTGGCACTTATGGTTCTATAGAGTATTTTTCTACCAACATGTTTTCCAGGTGAGCATACCTATTGGTTGTGTGCGTTGGCATTGGGAGTAGGTATGTTGTGGGAATCATAAATACATGTTGTATTTTCGACCATTGTGTGGAGGGACGAAATCCTTACAAGCTGCCATGATTTTGTAGGTTTGCATTTTCAATAGTTCTACACTTTGTTGTGACAACCTAAGTAATATGGAGGAAGGCCCAGTCACTTTTGGGGCATTGGTTTTTCTTGGATTTAGAAGGAAAGGGAAGTGATTTAGGACTGGTGCAAAGTAAATACACTTGGTATTGAAGCAATGTCAGGTCTCTGATTTATTTATTGATATCATTACAATGTCTATATATATTTGTTGTCGAGGAAAAACAATAAATTATATATTGATCCATTCCAAAATTCAATGGAAGAGTAACATAAATGGAAGGGAGATGTGGAATGCATGAAACAAAGATTTTCCAAGAGTATATGAAAATTTTCATCCAATCCAAAGAGAGTATTCTTGTGCAGTGGATGTTCAATATTGTGATCGACAATGTGTTGCTTCTTATGTGCGAAGAATTTTCCTCTGAGGATTTGTTGACATTGCACATAACTGTGTTCTTTGTATAGTTTGTATTTCCTGACACAATGGACATTTGTTCTATTTTTAATTCTTATGCAGAGAATTGTTAGCAATTATCTGGAATGTTTGCATTGCAGTGCTTTTTCACATTGGCACTTGTAGTTCCTCACTTTCTAGTTCTACAGAGGATTTTGCTACCGACATTTTTTCTGAGTTTTCATACCTGTTGGTTGTGTGCATTGGCATTGTGCATAGGCATGTGGTAATAATAATAAATAATTTTCATATTTTCAACCATTTTGTAGAGGAAATACATGCTTAGAAGATACTATGCGTCTGTGCATCTTCATTTGCAATAGTTCTTCACTTTGTTGTGACAAGATAAAAATATGAATGAAGACCTGATCACTTTTGGGGAATTTATTTTTATGAGATTTAGAAGGAAAGGGAAGTGATTTAGGACTAGTGAAAAGTAAATGCACTTTCTGTTGAAGCAATGTGAGCTCTATGATTTATTTAATTTTCCAAAAACAATTGTTGTGATGCCTTTATTCCTAATGTTTATTTATTTATTTATTTATTTTGCAGGTTTTGAAGGTGCTTTTGTTGATGTGATATGACAATGTTCTTCATGAGCATGTGCTTCAAATTGATCTCTCAGACTCTTTTGAATCCTCGTGCAGAGAATCCATTCTTATAATCCTTGTACCGAGATTTCATATTGCTTATATTCTGGAATTGTCATGCTTCGATGCTTCAACAGTTGTGTAGTTCACATAACTATAATTGGTCTATTTAAGCCTATTTGTTTTTAATCCTTGTGTAGAGAACTGAGATAAGTTATCCTCAGGCATTGTTGCACTTCTACACCTCCTCATTTCAAATAGTTTTTCATCAGTGATTGTGATGAGTGAAGTTATTTAAAAGATTGATTACTGATTTATAGTAAATTGATTTGATGTGATTTAGATGGAAAGGGCATGCATGTAGAAGTAGTGCGAAGAACATGCATTGGTTCTCTATGGTCTACTCGATGGTGTTTATTGCAATTATTGTTGTTTAAAGACATACAATATATGTGCAAAATCCATTTTAGTGGATTTTCATCCTTATCTTGGCCTTGCGCAATATCATCTTTGTGATCAATTTATCTTTGGACAATTTGCTAGTTAAAATCATTTTTACTTGGCGACTTTTGAGGTTGGATGAAAGGTTTTTCTATGCTCATATTCTCCGCACAACTATGCCTCTGGAACACTAAACACTTAGTATATTTTCAAGTCATGGGCGGAGAATTTATAGCATATGGCCTTTTGTTTCGAGGAAGTTCCCCTGCAATAATTATTGGAGAGGTTGAAAGTATTTATGTAGTGGCTTTCTTTTATCCAATGGCCTGTCTAATTAGTTTATGTATCTGACAAATGCATGCAACTAGGTTCTTTGTTTTTTTTTTAATATGCATTGCGTCGAGAGACATAGTTGAATCTAATACATAAAACACTGCTAATTTTGACATTATACATCACCATTGATATGTGCTGCAAAACAATCCATTGTTATTGCTTGATAATATGTGGTTCATGCATTATGCTGTTACTCAATTTCATTGAAATTTGCAATGACATTAGTGTAATGTTTAAGCAAACCAGTTTTATTTTTTATTCTTGTATTGTTCAATCAAACCATATGATTTGTTTTTGGGATGTACCATGTATCCCAAGGAAAATTAATAGTTTCTTATTATTTTTCTTTTTTAGGGTTTAGTTAAGTGGGTCAAGGACTATTTTAGAAACTATGTGTATCAAAGAAAATCAAAGTTGAACACAAAAAATAATAAGGTATGCTACTTTGAGATTTTATTTAGCATTTTATGCTTTTTTGGTTGGTCAATTCTATAGACAAAGCCTAAGCATCATCTGAATGTCATAAACTGGAATATGGAAGATACAATAGATGTTGAAAACTTTTGAATGAAATAAACTAGAACATGGACGATACAATAGATGTTTAAAACTACAGAAACAATGGACAATGCATTGTCCATGTTCTACATAGAAATGGTGTTTTTAGATTGGATGCATTTACATATAGTTCTGGGGGTTGCTTGTTTGATGCATTACGCATCCTTTTTCATTTCCGCTACTCTTCCATTGAATTGCGAAATGGATTAATAGATCATTTCTTGGTTTGTATGGACAATGGAGATAAAGATGCACTGGAATCATATGATCTTGAGATAGGATTCAATTTCTTGTACAAATTGCATGGGATTCATGACATTTACATATATCTATCGAAAATGCACCTGTTTTCATATTCGAATCTAAATGAAAATGAGAGAGGGATATGGGGATATATGCTTTGCATACAATGGTTAGAAAAATGGATAAATATATCGATTACAATTCAATCACTAATGAGGAAAACAAAGCATTTACACTTCAAAAAAAATGTAAATGTAGATCCATATTTCATCTTGTTTCATGATACAAATCATGTTAGTGGTCACTACGAACCATTTATTTACAAGAAACTAGTTAGATACAATCTTGAACAACTTGATACTTTCTTGTCACCGAGGTGCAAAAACCTTGAATACTATTGGAAATGTAATATGGACAACATAAGCAATTCCTATCGTGTCTAGTTTCATTGATATTTTGTTTGAAAAACCTTTCTATTTGATAACCACATATTTCAATGCAAAATAATTGAGACTTTACATTGTACAATCCTTTTGTAATTACTTGCATGAATATATGACACCTTCTCTTGCAGGAAATACAACAACTATTGCAAATGAGTAGAAGTATCTTGTAAATATGGAAATAATATATGAAAAATTAAAGATAGACGGTGGAAACTTTTGTTTGCAATGGATATCATTCATTTTCAATGTAAATATCTAAGTGTGGTCCCTCTATGGTAGCAATATTGTCAACTTGTATTCGATTGAATCAAATTGTGATAAAACAATTGGTGTGTTGTTATTTGAAACACATACAATTCATGTTCACTATGAGCCATTGCTAAGGGAGAAGTACAATGAAATATGCAATGAGAATTGTGACCAACACATAGTGGGTGTAGTGAATACATGTGGAAACAAGCATGATAGAGATAAAATGTTGGCATTGAGTAAAAGTATGTGTGGGAATGTATTGATTCATGTAAATGTACTTGGAAGACACCAAGATAAACAAAATTCACAATGTGACGATAAAATTACATTAGTAAATGGAAGTGCATTCGGTGGAATGGGTTGTCATAAAGCAAAGAAACCTATAGTTGAGAGACTTAGTTACGAAAGACTAAAAAACATGGCATGTGAATGTTAAGAACCAAATATCAAAATAACATAAAAACCTTTGAATAAGTACTCAATGCTTTAAGAAATAGATAAATTCAGATAATAAGCCTCTTTGAGGGAGAAACCTCCTTATACATCATATGAAGTCACGAATACAAGATGATTCCAAATGAAAGGTCTCCTTGGTATATATAAGAGACTAGGAGGTACAACTACAACTAATGGACCGAAGAAAACATAAATAAAATAACAACACTGACGTAATATGCCCTAATTAAGGTGTAATGTGCCACAATTTAGGGATTGACATGCCCCTCCTCTTCAGACAAGTGTTGTCCTCAACACTTGAGTAGTTATGTATTCTTCTGTATAAAATAATCATATTCCCACATGGAATCTTCAATAGGTAGTTTCTTCCGCTTAATGAGATACTCTGAAATTGATCTATTCCTCAACTGACAAATTCTTGTGTCAGTTCTTGATGATTTCATCTATGTGTGACATTCTCGAGCTTACAAAAATGAGAGATGTTGATCATTGCAACTATGTGAGACATTATCCAGCTTACAAACCTCATAGAAAACCCCTGAGAGGGGTGTGTGGTTCCTATCTGAGACAGAGCTAGAACGTAAAGATGACCTCCTCCTTACTGAGAGTTGAGAAGAACTTCAAATGATTATCCTATGTAATGCAGTGAGAAAGGTGATCTGCAAAGTTGGACGTGCGTATGGCTTACCACAAGGTGAACGTGTGAAATCCCAAAGTGTTGGGTGCATCGTCATGAGAACATAAATAAAGATGATGTATTATCCTCCTCTAAGAAGAAGAGTTGATGTGAAACTCGAGATGACTCTCCCGTGTAATGCAATGGGAAGGACGATATGTTGAATGGACATTCCTATGGATGAGCACATGTGAACATGATCCTAGTGGTTGAGCACTAGTGAAGACGTGGTTCTTCTATGTAATGCAGTGAGCCAGAGATATGGACACCCATATGGATGTACCCCTAGTGGATGACCACTAGTGGGTGTATATGATTCCTTGCTATATTTTTCAATAGTCAGACCTGATTGTAACCCTAATTGTAATGTAAAGGGTACAGGTTCGCCCCACCTTAATGTGACTAGTAATTAATGTAAAAGATAATTAATCTTGTTAATATTAATTATATTATAATCTAGTGAGGTTGGCCCTATTGTGCCAATCGACACTTCTGTTGACAGGTTTAGTTTATTATAAGTAAATGTAAATTCCCCATTGAGGAATCATAACTTTCACATGATTTTGGAAATTTCAACGAGTACATCTTCTTGGGAAAAGTGTGCACCTCTCTTGGGCGCTAGTCTTATAGGGTTTGAGCACCCTCTTGTGTGATAGGTATTATTTGTGGTGAAGGTAAATCTCTTGAAGAATATAGAAAAGGATTTGGTTGGGTTTTCTTCCCTTGTTGAGAAGCGTTTCCCATGATACTTCTTGTGTTCTTGTGCATGGTGTTTCCTCTTGTGATCTTGGTTGCTGCAACATTATTGTTTATGGTTAAGAAAAATTCCAAAATGGAACGAAATACATGCTTAAACTATATTATTGAAAAATCAACATGGTATAACATCATAGGTATTGAAGAACCCATTACACAAACATTTTCCAGCCATCCTTTCTCACCTCTGTAGAAACCATACGACCCTCCTAGGGTTCCTAGAAAATTCGTACGACCTACACTTCTAAGGGTTTCTAGCACCTGAAACTTGGACGTTGAGGTCAAAAAGGACATAGGTGTGTATATCCTCCTTCAGCACACCTCGAGCAACTCTCAAATCATAATTTCAAGAATCTTAGACTTTTGTCCCTAAGGTTTCTAGGGTTTCGCCAATTTCTACAAAAAAATTCAGAATTATGTTTTTACAACTCTTTGAAGAATCTCTTCATCTTACTAGGGCTATCAAAATTATCAAGGATTATTTTTGGAAGTCATAAGTCCAACAAAACCTAAAAGTGCTAGCCTAGCCTAGCCGTTAGGTTTTCTATCCTAATTGACAAGGGTTTGTGAAGAATCCAAAATGAGAAAAATCATGATGGGAAGAAAGCTTGATGACTCAAGAAAACTCAGTTCCAGGAAGACAAAACCTCAAATAAATGAAGAAACCAACATCTCATCACTCTCAGGTATGGTCTCTATAAATTATAATACTTGGTTAATTGATAGTGGTGCTTCAAGGAACATGACCAGTTTTAGAAATCACCTAACACATATCGTTGAGAAAGAGACACATCTACATGTTGTTCTTGGAGATGATGCCAGATATAATGTGAGAGGAGTTGGAACTTCTACCTTCCAACTAGAATCAAATATGCAACTCAAATTAGAAGAAGTACTATATGTACCCTGAATGAAGAGAAATCTTGTCTCTATTTCTTCCTTGGAAGACAAAGGATACATGATTAATTTATCAGAAGGAAGATTCCTTGCATGGCATAGAGACACTAATATAATCTATGCCAAGGTAATTGGTGCTCGAGAAAACTACTTGTATAGATTAACCATCAAATTAGTTCAAGCCTTGCTACATGACACTATCAGCTTAAGTGAGATATATGGCATAGAAGAATTGCTCACATTCATTATAGAGCTCTTACAACGCTAGGCAAAATGGTAACAGGTCTACTAGAAATACATATTCAGCAGAAAGGTGTTTGCAAAGGTTTTTCTCTTGGAAAAAATGTTAAAGGCTCATTCTCAAGTAGTGACAATAAATCCAAGGAAATATTGGACTTGATACACTCAGATGTATGTGACCCAATGACTGTTGCATATCTAAATGGGTACCTCTACTATGTAATCTTCATATATTATCACTCCTAGAAAACTTGGATTTACTTTCTAAAGAAAAAGGATAGAGTCCTTGAAAAATTTCAAGAATTCAAAGCTCAGGTTGAAAATCAAACCGGAAGAAAAATCAAAATATTAAGATCAGACAATGGAGGAGAATACACCTCAAAAGAATTCAACAGTTTTTGTATTGAAGAAGGGATCAAGAGAGAGTTCATTATTCCTTACAACCCTCATCAAAATGGGGTTGCTGAAAGGAAAAACAGAATTATCGTTGAGGCAACTAAAGCAATGATACATTATCATAATCTAACTATGACTCTATGGGAAGAAGCATGTATGACAACAGTACATGTTCAAAACCAAAGTCCTCATCAGATCTTGAAGAACATTAATACAGAAGAATCCTTCACCAAAGTGAAGCTTAAGATCAGACACTTCGGAATATTTGGATGTCCAATATATCTTCATGTACCCAAAGAAAAGAGATCCAAACTAGAGCCTTTAGGAAGAAAGGGCACATTTGTAGGATACAAGGAATCCTCAAAAACATATCGAATCTACATTCCAGGTCAAAGACAAATTGAAGTAATTAGAGGTGTTACTTTTTAAGAAGAAGTAACCTTCCAAAAATCCAAAGAAGCTCAGATGGAAATTGATAGTGAAACAATACCTTCTCCCCCTTCAGCAGTTCAAAGGGAGACATATATTATTCCAGATGATCCATTAGCTCTAGTTGAGCCAGTTTCTCCAACANATGTACCCAAAGAAAAGAGATCCAAACTAGAGCCTTTAGGAAGAAAGGGCACATTTGTAGGATACAAGGAATCCTCAAAAACATATCGAATCTACATTCCAGGTCAAAGACAAATTGAAGTAATTAGAGGTGTTACTTTTTAATAAGAAGTAACCTTCCAAAAATCCAAAGAAGCTCAGATGGAAATTGATAGTGAAACAATACCTTCTCCCCCTTCAGCAGTTCAAAGGGAGACATATATTATTCCAGATGATCCATTAGCTCTAGTTGATCGAGTTGCTCCAACATATTCAGTTGCTCCAAGAAACATACCCATAGAAATTACAGTTGGACATAAAAGGCCTGCTTGGGACCGACAAACTCTACAAGAAGCAGAAGGGCATAAATCCCCACAAGGAACAACTAGAGAAAGCAAGAGACCAAAGATATTATCAAGCTACCTTTCGGTCATGACCCACATTATTGACGGAGAGCCATATTGTCATGGATAATATTCAAGTGAACAAGTATGGAAATATTCCATGACTAAATAATACCAATCTATATTAAAAAATGATGTATGGGATGTTGTTCCAAGAAAAAGGGAAAGTCTTTAGTGAATTCCAAATGGATTTACAAAATCAAGCATGATGCCAATGGAAGCATCAAAAAATAAAAAGCAATATTTGTGGCCAGAGGGTTTTCACAAGTAGAGGGAGTTGACTATGATGAGACTTTCGCACCAGTATCCAGATACACCTCCATCCAATCTATTGTTGCACTAGGTGCTTCCATGGGTTCGAAGCTACATCAGATGGATGTAAATACAACCTTTATCAATGGTGATATTGAGGAAGAAGTTTATATTGAACAAATAGAAGGATTCGATGTACACAACAAAAGATCTCATGTATGCAGGTTGAAGAAATCCCTATATGGCATAAAGCAAGCACAACATGCTTGGTATGAGAAAATGGATGGATTTCTGATGAGTTTGGGATTCAACAAAAGTGTTGTTGATCCAAAATTATACTATCATATTGATGGTAATGAGTGTTTGATTTTGTTCCTATATGTGGATGACCTTTTCCTCACCGGTTCAGAGAGACCCATTTTTGAATGCAAACAAGCATTGACTGCAAAATTTGAAATGAAGGATTTTGGATTGATGCACTACTTTTTGGGACTATAAGTATGGCAGAGAATAGATGATATTTTCCTAAGTCAAGGAAAATATATTATGGAGATACTGGAAAAGTTCGGCATGACAAAATTCAAATCCATGCCCACTCCAATGGTAATGGATTTGAAGAAAATGAGTGATAATAATTCAGGAGATGTAGATCCACACTTATATCGACAATTGATTGGAACTTTGATGTATTTGGTTGACACCAGACCAGACATTTCTATGCAGTAAATGTGCTTAGCCAGTTTATGAGCCAACAAAGACATACACACTAGATAGATGTAAAACATGTATTGAGATACTTATGAGGCACAATTGGTTATGGCCTAAGATATGCATCCAGTGTGGACTTGAGCCTGCAAGGATATGTTGATGCATATTGGGAAGGAAGAGAAGTAGACAGAAAAATCATCTTTGTTTGTTGCTTCACTTTAGGGTCTGCCATGGTTTCCTGGTGCAGTAGGAAACAAAGCTTCGTAGCATTGAGCACCGCAGAGGAAGAGTACATTGCATTGAGTTTGGAAGTTTGTGAAGCATTCTGGCTTTGCAAACTTCTGACTCACTTGTTTGATCATGATATGGATCCCACCACTATTCATTGTGATAACGAGAGCTATGTAAATCTCTCTGAGAACCCATTGTTTCATGACAGATCAAAACACATTGAAATAAAGTATCACTATATCATAGACATGGTGAAGAGGAAGACAATACACGTGAAATATCTTCCTACCCATGAACAGATCACATATATATTCACCAAACCACTTGCCAAGACAAAGTTCGAGTATTTCTATGAGAGACATGGCCTGCTGGAAAATTCCTCCCTAGATGAGAGGGAGTGTTGATGATTGCATCTATGTTCGACATTCTCCAGCTTACAAACCTGAGAGATGTTAATCATTGCAGCTATGTGAAGCATTATCCATCTTACAAACCTAATATAAAACCCCTGAGAGGGGTGTGTGGTTCCTATCTAAGATAGAGCTGGAATGTAGAGATGACCTCCTCCTTATAGAGATTTGAGAATAACTCTAGATGATTCTCCTGTGTAACACAGTGAGAAAGGTGATCTGTAGAGGTGGACATGCCTGTGGCTGAGCACAAGGTGAACGTATGAAATCCAAAAGTGTTGGGTGCATCATCATTAGAACAAAAATGAAGATGATGTATTAGCCTCCCCTGAGCACTATGATAATCACATAATTAACAACAAACATTTTATAAAAGTGGTTAATATATTTAGAAAGACATCATTTCAACCAAATATTTATTTCTGTATTATTTTAATTAAATTTATAAAGTGATTTTTATGTCTTGAGAACTACTATTAATATATTAATATATTTAATTAATACAAAAATTTAATATTATATTAATTTAATATATAATAAAAATGTATAAATTAAAATATTAATTAATTGATAAATATATTAAAATATTAACGTATAAATGTAACATATTAATTGATTGATACATTGATAATGTAATATATTAATGTATTTAATAATACGTTACATTAATGTATTATAAATTAATATATAATATATTAATGTGTAATATATTAATATATTAAAGTATTCATGATACATTGATATGTAATATAACATTAATATAATATATAGTAAAAATTTATAAATTAAAGTATTAATTTACATTAGTGTCTAATTTAACATATTAAATGATTGATAGATTAATAATGTAATGCATTAATTAATTAATTAGAATATTGATAAGGTAATAATACACTAATAAATTAATACATTAAATATATCAATAAATACATTAAATGCATTAAAAAATAGTTTACTAAAGTATTAATACACCAATAAAGTAATACATTATTAGATTATGATTAATGTAACATGATAAACTATTAATACCTTAACAATAGATTATTACATTTTTGTAATATATAAATTAAAGTATTAATGCATTATGCATAATGTAACACATTAAATATTAATACATTAATAATGTAATGTATGAATTAATTAATACATTTTTAACTAATAAATTGTTAAAGTATTAATACAATAATAAATTAATACATTAATGATATATTATTAAAGTAATAATACATTAATAAAAATATTATTAAAATATTAATACATTAATACATTTATTGAAAATGATTGTGGTTGATTATGGTGGACCATCATCATAGTTTCTTATGGTCATGATTATGAATGATATTAATGTATATTGTAATGAATTAATTAAATTAATTAATTAATTAATACATTTTTTAATAAATACATTACTTAAGTAGTAATATATTATTATATTAATATAATGTATAAATTAAAGTATTAATTTACATGAATGTATAATATAAAACATTAATTAATTAATGCATTAATAACTTAATTTATTAATTAAGTAATACATTTATACAATATTAATTACTACATTGTTAAAGTAATAATAATAAAATTTGTTTCATATCTTTAATACATTAAATGAATTAATAAATAGATTAGTAAAGTATTAATATATTAATATATAATTAATACAGAATTAATAATTAAAAAATTAATTAAATAGTAAATACATTTATAAATTATGAAAACAATGAATAAAATATTAAAATATTATTAATTTAATAGATTAATAAAATATCCATATATTAAAAATACATTAATAAAACATCCATATATTAATAATAATAACCTATTTTTAATAATGCATTAATAAAATATTTATACAATAATAGAATAATACATTAATAAGAATATTTATACATTATTAAATAATACATTAATAAAGTATTAATACAATCATAAAGTAAAACTTTAATTATATATTAGCAAAGTATAATAATAATTCATGGTATGGTTAAGAGTGATAGCCTATGCTTACCATGAATATGGTTAATTATGGTAAACCATGGCTTCATGGTTGACCATGATTGTGACTATGGTTGACTCTAATCATGGTTGATATGGTAGACTATGCTTGACCATGACCATAACCATGGTTATGGTTGACCACAAATGATCATGCTCATGACTATATATATAAAACTTTTTATATTGATATTGGAAATGTTCGTCACAATGTGACATAGGGAGATATTTCTTTGCACCGATTTTTTTTATGACAATGGCTATATATAGGAAAATGTTCGTCACATTGCAACAATGGGAAATGTTCGTGGCATTGCGATGTTGGGAATTGTTCGTCACAATGCAACTTTGGGAAATGTTCGTCACAATGCGATGTTGGAAAATGTTCATCACAATGCGACATTGTGAAATGTCTGTCACCTTGCGATGTAGGGAAATGTTCATCATACTGTGATGTCGAGAAACACTTGACATATTGTAGAATTATCTTTTACTTTTGCAACATTGGGAAATGGGCCTCATAATGAGACATTGCAAAATGTTCGTCAGAATGAGATGCTAGGAACCGCTCATCACATTGTGATGTTGTGAAATGTTCATCAAAATTCTACATTAGGAAATGTTTATCACATTGTGACGTTGGGAAATATTTGTCACAATGAAACACTGGAAAATGTTTGTCACAGTGAGACACTAAGAAATGTTCGTCACATTGCGACGTTGGGAAATGTGTGTCACAATGTGACGTTGGAAAATGTTCGTCATAATGCGATCTTGTGAAATGTTCATCAAAATGGACTTTGAGAAATGTTTGTCACAATG